>CAJHNH020008455.1:560579-565579 GCA_905116865.2 Candidula unifasciata | reverse complement strand
CCTAGATCAGGAGGTATATCAGAAATAACATGGATAGATAACATCAGAGAAACTCTACAACAGTGCAATGTGTCCATAGTTGATAAGGCTGGAAGGACCCGATCCTGTGTTACATTTCTTTCACCGCGGTAATTTATTTTAAAAACCCGTTCTCGTGGTTTCTTGACAGTAGCACGAGATCTGCACCGTGGAGAGAATTGCGGCCCCACCGATTACATTATTTCCTCAAGTATAAGACGCACTTAATTTGGAAAACTACTGGGTCTAAAAAAACAGATTGTTAACCAAACGATTTGTTGAAAATATCTCATATGCGATGAAGATTATCATTAAAAAAAAAATAATAAACATTGTTTTACAATTGTTACATTAGGGATTCCTGTGTCCACTAAAATCCAACCACTTGATGGCAGCATTAACAAACCGTTTAAAGTTTCCACGAGAGGCGAGCAGAGCCAGTTGATGAAGACTTCTAGAGACACTATGACAACAGCAGGTAGAACGAGAACTACCAATCGTAAGAAAAGTTTGTGCCTTGAAGAAAAGATCTTAGGAAAATGAGAAGATTGAGATCGTTGTCAAGTCTTTAAAGATGGCTTTTTAAATGCAACAGGTGGAACGGACTGACTGACTGACTTTCTACCCCACCAGAACATCACACAAGCGATAAACACCCGATGACACAATGTGCCACCATGTGGGTGAGGATCACCGTGGAGAGGTCCCAAAAACCGCGTTCAGCCTTTAGGCCATATTTATGGCCAGGCTATATTGCGGCCCCTGGCAAGAGCCAGAGTAGGGGCTTCAAATGACGAACAAATTCATTCTAAAAAAGTACGGGAAGTGGGTGGAACAAGATAAAGAGCTATCACATGGATGAGAGTTTTGACATTTATGAGAAGTTTAAAAAATAAATAATCATTCTATGATGAATAAAACGTAGTAGTAGTACATTTTGCCCCACCAGGACATCACACAAGCGATCAACACCCGATGACATAAAGTGCCACCATGTGGATGAGGATCACCCATAGAGAGGTCCCAGAAACCGCGTTCAGCCATTAGACCGTATTTATGGCCGGTCTATATTGTGGCCCCTCGCAAAAACCAGGATGGGGCTTCAAAATAACGAAAAATTACGTCCCACAAGGGGATGACTAGTTATGAGAATAAAACATGATTTCAATAACCTTAAATAATCATATTTTTATGCGTCTTGTACATGAGATCGTCTTATAATTGGGGAAATACGCTAATATTTCGAAAGACTTCAATGTAGCCAACCTTTACTGTGGAGACGGTACATCATTTTGTTTTAAATAAAGGGTATCAGAAATGAGACCCGACGTACTAAACGGCACGTAGACACCACTTAATGAGTGCCGATCAATACCTGTAGAGGGCGACAACAAGCTTTAAAGCTGTATTTTCTTACTCTTGTGTTTTCTATGTTGATTCAAGCTGTCACATACTCACGTGTTTTGTAACTAAATCATCCCCCCTCTCTCCCACTCTCCGGCCTCTCATTATATTGTTTCTGCCTTTAACGGCCTTTCTGTCCATCCATCTGTCTAGATCAGTTTCATTCATTAACTATCTCTAGCGCGCTCTCTCTCGTGCTTATTCACACACTCTCTCTTGTTGTTTATCTTTCTTTTCCCTCTTTTCTGCTGTCTTGTTCATTCCCTCTAATGCAGTCTTGCTGTTGTTCCACCTTTCACGCTTGCTAGCGCCATTATTTGCGCTGTTTCACTCGATTTCTCACTCGTCTAAAGAGCTCTTCATCTAACTCTCTCCCATTCTCCTTCTTTCGCTCTCTGTCTTATCTTTTGCTGTCACATCAATCAATCAGGTGCCGTCTCCACAATGAGGGGTGCTGGAACGGATCTCCAACATGCGCTATACACTCTCGTATGGTTGTCTGTTTCTCTTGATGTTGTCTCCCAAATTTTCCGTCTACCCCTTGCTCTCTTGCCCTCGACATTTCCATTGATTTTTAGAAAAAAAGTGTTTGTTATGTGTTTGAATGTGGCTAAAACATTTCAGTTTTGTTTATTTCTATAATTCCCTTTTCATTCATAGGGTTTCTAGAACCTAAGTTTTTATGTTTCCAGAAAACGACTTATTCTTCTGTATATTCACATTTGCTGAGACTGAGTTAGATTGTCTAGTTGCTGTCACACAGTGTGTGCATAATGTTATAAAATGCAAAGCTACAATAAGCTACAAGATACATAACTACTGTGAACTATAAAGGCACCTGACTCGTTTTAGTATGAGCTTAATTTTTTACGGGGAAACACCTGTCACTCAACTCTTCCATCGTTCATCATCCATTATTTAGGCCAGGGCCATTTAGCCAAGGTTCTGCTTCTTTTTCTGCTTCATTTTTCTTCTTCTTCTTCTTCTTCTTCTTCTGCATCTTCTTCTTCTGCATCTTCTTCTTCTGCATCTTCTGCTTCTTCTTCTTCTTCTTCTTCTTCTTCTTCTTCTTCTTCTTCTTCTTCTTCTTCTTCTTCTTCTTCTTCTTCTTCTTCTTCTTCTTCTTCTTCTCTTTCTTCTTCTCTTTCTTCTTCTTTTTCTTCTTCTTCTTCTTCTTCTCTTCTTCTTCTTCTTCTTCTTCTTCTTCTTCTTCTTCTTCTTCTTCTTCTTCTTCTTCTTTTTCTTCTTCTTCTCCTTCGTCTTCAGCATTCTGAGCAGCTGAGGTTAATTGCTACAGATATCATCCGCTTCCATTCATCTCACTGGTTGGCCTTTTCTTTCCAGTTGGTAACACCAAGTGTTTACAGGTCTGTCATGATCTCTCCGTCGTGTTCCTGGTCAGCCTTGTGGTCTACGACCACACAGCTTCCTTGTGTATACAGTTTTTACCTTTTTTATTATCTGACATTCTTTTAGTATGCTCCAGCCATTTCAGTCTATCTCATGATGTCAATGATCAGTTGTGATATAAACAGAAATGTTGCTAAGCCTCTGCGGGCCAGATTGGGCTCACGGGCCGCTAGTAGAATAGCCCTAGTGTGGGCCCTAAAGTTCACCCCAAGCCGCTTTATCTCTTGTTATCTTTCCTGCTCACTACATCTTCTCCTCATATTATTAATGTCTTCAGAGTGGGGTTAACCTTTAAGCACCCTAAGCACGTGCTTAGGGCATCACAAAGGAAGAGAGCCTTCCCACCCTTTCCCACCCAAAAAAGGAGAGAGCTCGCCAAAAAATTTATGTAGCCTTGGAGCTTGTCATTTATTTTCTCGGTTGAAGTACATTAAAACAGCACAACAGAACAATAGTGCAACAAGGCAGGCTGGATACTTTATGTCTATAAATTAAGCATAGAAGCAGATGTGTTACATGCAACACGGCTCAGTTGGCAGACGAAACTTATCTCAACATTTTGTTTATCTAGTGAAAGGGGCGTGGTTACGTATGCAGCATGTAGCAAAGAGCAATAATTAATTACTGTTTTATTCCCATGTGGGTTGAAACGAATCCTCACCCATCAAAGGAAGGCCTGTCTTATACGCAGAAGTGTCAAAATAGACAAGTAACACATAGAAGAGAACTACTACTCAGCCAAGTAAGACATTTCCTATATGTAGCAGACAATCAATACCCAGTATGTAAGAGATTTATTATATGCAAAAGAGAACCAATACCTACCCAAGTAAGAAATGTCGTAGGCTTAGAAGAGAATCAATACTGTATTGGTTCAGGGGCCCTATTGTTGGTTGGTGGTGGGGGTGGAGGTGGGGAAAGATTCGCTGCCCCCTAACAAGCATGCCATAACAGTCGACCAATCAGGGATGTTTCCTTTGAAGTCGGAGTGCATCTGCCTCCGAGACGAGGAACCAACTGTTTGCTTTCAAATAAGTCAGACCTGTGAAACGGATGTGCGAGCAAAAGCAGGTTTTGCAGCAAGACTAAAGTTTAGAAGTGCACGAACAACCAGAAACCTCCGCTTCAGTTTACTGCCCGTGAACGGAAAGGAGAGGAATACGCACCTATTTAATGCAGATCCTAAATGTGGAGGAAAATCAATACCTCCCAGGTAAGACATTTCTTAAACATTTCTTAAAAAAAAAAAAGCGAACAGCACCCACCCAAATAAGAGAGAAAAGAATTAACTATTCTCAAAAGAGAATATCATCATCATCATGCGCCCTGCCAAATGGCGTAGGCGCTCATGCGTCACCACTGATCACGATCCATGGTTGCTTGGAACAGCTCTCTTGATGATATCCCTCCATGCCATCGTTTCAGCCCACCCAGCATCATCGCTCTTGGTCTGCCTTTTCCCACTGATCTTTCCAGTTGTCACGATGTTCTCCGATGTCTCTCTTCTCATTATGTGGCCAAAGAACAGTGTTTGTATCTTTCTTATTGTTGTATGTAGAAGTCTACTTTCATTTGAAGAGAATATATTCACACATAAATAAGATGCTACTGATACATAGAAACAGACTTCTAGCCCAATATCGCAGACGTGATGAAACGTTATTTGTTTTCAGCCAGCGTCGATGCTAATTCGCAAACCAGGAGTTCTCTGCCACCCACTGAACTGAGTGCTTCGTGTTGTGACCTGGACTAAAAATTGTGAGTCAATAATGAGTTGCAATTCTGGAGTAGGACTGTTAGTGTTCGCGCATCCAAAAGCTGCCTTATATATTTACTTTGCGTGTGCGATCTTATGTTCTTGTTATGATTTTGTTATAGAAAAATTCTTAGAATACCATGGATCAGGAAGAGGAAAAACATCGACATTCTGAACGAGTTAAACATCAAGGAGAACTGGCTCATAAACAGCATCCTGCTGAAGAATTTTGGCCACTTCAAGCATCATGGTAGCTAGGAAAAGACAGTGATAGAAGGTGCAGTTTGTGGAAGGCAAGGCAGGGGTCGACCACCGCGAAGATGGATAGAAGACATTGAAGATGCATTGAAAGCACATGCGGCCGGAGAGCTGGCTAGGAAAAGGGATACTTTCAGGCGTGCTGTGAAGAGAG
>CAJHNH020008455.1:553079-555579 GCA_905116865.2 Candidula unifasciata | reverse complement strand
GGCAGGCATATTGGGTTGACAGTGTCCAGAAGTCCCGCTTCACGCAACTATCGTCGCAGTTCCCACCAGGATACGTTGGAGTTAAAGGAAACGAAAGACCTGCAAGAATGGCTGTGTCTACGGGTTTGAGGAGGAAGAAGTATGAATAGAGCAGACATAATAAATACACCACGATCCAGAGACGCAGAGACAAGCGAGCCAGAGACGATGTAAATTAGTTTTAAACAAAGACAAGCATGCAGAAACCGCCTGCGGGGCAAACAAAGATGATACGACAGTCAACAGATACTGGACACGGTCAGCATGGAAACACTGAGGTGACCACCGCATCGGAGGACTGAGCCCGACTGTGTAGGACCGATGTGCTAGGATATCGATACGGATTACAAGAACCATCTTATTGCTGCTGAAGAAAGAGACAGCGTGCTTATGGACGCTTCCTGGGTGCCGTGGTGTCAGTTCCTATCTGAAATAAACTAGTTTGTTTAAGTGCGCATACAATTTTTAGTGAATACAACAGCGTCCATGTTTTATGTATATTTTTGAGGCCTAATTGGTTACATACCTCTTAAACCAGATGTTTTTGAAAGTGACGAGAGTTCAAAGACAGCTTATCACAAATATCAGAAAGCGACTGTCATCGTTTTTTGGTCATGTTATGAAAAGAAGGAAACTGGAACATGTTCTGAGCAATGGAAAGATCTGTGGAAATACAGACAGACGAAGATAACTCGACAAGAATTGTGACAGGCTTATGTCATAGCATGGAGGCGTATCTACACACAAACTGATACACGTAGATGCAGATTGCAGACTGTGGAAAGGCATGATCGCCAAAGCCAGTCGGTAAGCATTTGATGATGATAGACATACCTCTTAACCTTGACATGTGGAGAGATGACCCAGTCCAAGGCCACTACTCCCTTGTCTCGCATCTGTAGGTACTCCCTTTCATAGGTCACATCCGGTTTGGGTAAAATCACCGGAAGTACTGTCTGTATATGGCGCGAGCTCAACAGGAAGTTAGGACTGAAGTAACGATTCTTTAACTTGCACTTATCTGAAGAAAAAAATAAACATAACCCAAATAACGATCTCTCAAAGGTAAAGGTGAGGAGATCAGGTTAAATGAATGCTGAATAGAGAATTTCTAAGTAATAGAGGAGGGGCACAGCACAGAGCACTTTTCAGTTTTTTTCAAGAATGGGTATGTGTGTGTTGGGAGGGGGGGGGGAAGGGAGGGGGGCTTAAGGATCAGATACGAAGATAGTTACAGTTGATTTGTGCTATATGGTGCTAATGAAGCGTAACCTAGCCTGTTTAGAGCAACAAATGTTTGGCCGTAGCAACACTCAGGTTAACCGGAAATACAAGAGCGAGCAATGTCGTAAACTGCACACAACTGGACACACCAGTTTTTTTGCGCGACAACCGTGGGTCGTGGTTAAACCCAGTGTTGCCACTTTGGATTTTTTACATTCAGATTTAGATGTTTTCCCTTGCATTTAGATGGCGTTTTTGACGTTTAGATGGTAGATGTTTTCTAGATGTTTTACATTTGGAGTGAATTTATCAAATCTAACCTGAGAGAGAGAGACAACAAAAATGAAATTTGACCTCTTAAATGCTATCTTGACAATCAAATTCGGCCTGATAAGAGTAGGAAAAGGCTGTTCCACTTATCAGCTCCCTGACTGGGTATTAAAAGAAATTGGAACAGCTAAAGCATACCAGAGTCATTTTGGATCTGAAGCTTCAACTTCATCATCTAAGCTAAGTTTATCCTGTGGATCTTGTAAGGCAGACTTCATTAAAGATGAGGACATGATTCTGTAGGCTAAGTAATATCAATTGCTATGTAATTTGTGACTCTTTCCATTTGGATGCTTTTTTTCTAGATATTGTCAAAGCAAATTTAGATGTTTTTAAGATATTTTTTGACTTTGTTTTTTGGATGTTTTTTGTCAAAGAAAAGTGACAACACTGGTTACACCGCTTTTAAACTGTGCAGATGAGGTGTTAAAATCGTCACATCATTCGTTAACTTTAAACCGTTTTTTTTCAAACTCTGCTTTCTGTCTGTCTCTGTCAAGTCTGTCTCTGGGGGTAGGGCTGTCTTAACAGAATTATGGACCTCTGGGTAAACTAGTATGCTGTGGCCCCTTCGACAACTACTCACAGGAATGAAATATAAATAGTCGATAATTTTAAACATATTTTTGGTACATTAGCACTTAAACAAAATGGCGGGTGTGGGGGATGGGGAGGTTAAAAAGGGGGAATACAAGTTCAATTTTATATTACATAGAATTAACTTTAACGTCAAATATATTTGTATCTGTTGCAAGTCACTTCACACACACACACACACGCACACACGCACGTACGCACGCACGCACACACGCACACGCACGCACGCACACACACACACACACACGCACGCACGCACGCACGCACGCACGCAGAGATTAACATAGGGTCGTTATGCTAGTTGAGCTGC
>CAJHNH020008455.1:540579-548079 GCA_905116865.2 Candidula unifasciata | reverse complement strand
TGCCGACATGTTAAGTAAGGAGGTACAATGATAAATGCGCTATTCGTACCAACTTTATGCTTAAAAAATGCCAGACATGAATAGTCCTTTAAAAAAAAAAACCCCGCAGAATTACAACATGTGACATGAGTTGAAACTAACGGAAACATACAAGGAAACATGTAAGTACTTGGGTGCAAACTTCCTCTGCTTTAACATGTCGAGAGAAGAAATACAATCTAGAAATAAAGTATACTATGCCCTTCAACATATACTAAAGTTAAAGTGTCTGTCTTGCAACACCAAGATCAAAATATATAAAACGTTGAAAAGACCAGTTGTTTTATAGGGCTCTGAAACTTTGAGCACAGCTAAAAGAGATGAAGCCTTATTACAGGTTTTCGAAAACAGAGTCTTTCGGCGAATCTTTGGCCCCATCAAAGATGCAGACAGCAGGGAATGGAGAGTGAGAAGCAACAACGAAATTCAAAATCTGTTTAAACACCATTGATCACTGGCATCAATAGAGCTAACAGATTGAAATCATTGGGGAATTTTGAGAGAATGTCAGATGACAGAGAAGTAAAAACTGTATATGAAAGGGTATTGAATGGTCGTAGACCACGAGGCAGACCAAGAAGACGATGGAGAGATAACGTCTAGACAGACCTGCAAATACTTGGTGTCACCAACTGGAAAGAAAAGGCCAAGCACAGAGATAAATGGAGGCGGGTGATACCTGCATCAATGCACCTCGAGGGCTTGGAATGCGGAAGAAAAAGAAGAGATGAGAATTTAAGAAATATGGTGGGAAAAATTAGAGACCAAGTTACGTCGAAGAACTGGGAATAAATTGGTAGGCACAGTACCTGTGAACGATTTCACTAACGATTTGACTCTGTATTGTTATTTAAAGCTCACAAAATTTTGTATTGAAACAGTTGGTACAGTAAAAATTCCGGAAATTGGTCCAGATTTATGCAGACAAAAAGACATGCTTTTCACCTTGCGGTTACCTTGGTGAAACAGACAGTTTGTGAATGTAGTCGATTTTGTGTTTCAGTTCAAAGGATTAATTTACTTGCTTTATGCCAATCAATTGTTATTGTAGTATGCACCCGACGAGATACAGCGAAAGACGCCAGGCAATAATTTGTGTAATCTATTGTTTGTGTCTTCTTTGTTCAGATTTCATAGAACATCAAAGAATCAAATAGTTACGTTATCTAGTTAAAATGGAACAAAATCAGCCAGCAAATGGTGTGTACTACCTGAGAACAGAGGCTACAAGGCAAGTGACCGAGAAAGAAAAAAAATGGATGGAGGGAGTAAAACAGACGCTACGGGGGCGCAATATGATGTTAGCATGAGAAACTCAACATGATATTAACATGAGAAACGCATTAAGATATTGACATCAGAATCCCAGTATGATGTTGACATGAGAAACGCAATATGATGTTAACATGAGAAACGCAATAAGAGGTTAACATGAGAAACGCAATATGATGTTAACATGGGAAACGCAATAAGAGGTTAACATGAGAAACGCAATATGATGTTAACATGAGAAACGCAATATGATGTTAACATGAGAAACGCAATATATGATGTTAACATGAGAAACGCAATATGATGTTAACATGAGAAACGCAATATATGATGTTAACACAAAATGTGCTATGTTGTCACAGTCGACTTCAACGCACACTAGGAATTCGCATGTATGCTGAATTCGATGGGGCAGTCACTTCAAGGTACATCTTATTGTTCCCATGGGAGGTTGCTATAATGTCTCGGCCTCGATGTCTACATAGACGTACTTCCCCATAATTTACTCCCATGTCACGCAATCGTGTTAGTGTCAGAGATTTGTCATTATCCACTAGCCCAGTCAGTACAGGGTTGATGATTTCTGCTCTGTCTGAGATAGGCAATAGCAGAAGACAGGAAACCACACATAACCTCTCTTTACGGTATAAGAGAGGGAAGTTGCTATAATGTCTCGGCCTCGATGGCTGCATAGACGTACTTCCCCATAATTTACTCCCATGTCACGCAATCGTGTTAGTGTCAGAGATTTGTCATTATCCACTAGCCCAGTCCGTACAGCGTTGATGATTTCTGCTCTGTCCGAGATAGGCAACTAGCAGAAGACAGGAAACCACACATAACCTCTATTTACGGTATAGGCAGTTGGACAGAAGGAAAGAATAATTTACAAACCAGCGTTAAAAAACACCCCAAATCAATAAAGGATCTTCTATTAGCGCATCAAGCATATGTTAAAAAGTTAGTTGCGTATCCTTTACAGGTCACTGCAGAACCAACCCCAGCATTCTTTCTAGCTGTTGTGGCTGTTCTAGGCATATTTTGCGTTCAGTAGTTTGCCACTGCTTCCTAAACGGTCAGCTCTCAGTACCACAGTCAAAACCAACACAGGACAAACCGTCCGCAGCTGGAACGAAACCGGCAACCCCGGTATTACAACGCCCGAACCACAGACGCCGACATCAAGCATATGACGACAAACTAATATTTGCATACACCAATCAATAATCGATATGGGATGTGGTCAGCATCACGCCGGCCGCCTTTACATCCCAGGGTGTCCATTGTCAGAATGAGTCGACCTAGCAGTCTGTCAAAGTTGAAGACACGCACACATCCGCCCGTAGATCGCATGTTTAGATTAGGCTTGACATATTTCTTCGTTGTATCCACTGTGCTTTAAAAATTCGAATAACAACACAGGTTGTGGCAATTGTTCTCGTTCAACAATGCTTTTATTCTCACTTTCAATACCTCGTTCGTTCTAGTTTAATTATGTTATTGATTCTTCTATCGGGATTTTCTCTATTATCAGTAAATATAATAAGGATGGGAACAATCAGTTTGTTCTGCGGAGGGGGACAATGTGTGTTTATTTGGTGGTGACCTTAGGTATGGAAAGTAAAGTGTATGCGTCTGATGCTCCAGTACAGTCATCTATGGTGCCCCTATGTTATCATTCAATAGCGCCGAAGGGTAAACAATCAATTCGTGCCCTTACGCAATTAATCAATTAATAGAGCCGTAATGTAATCAATCAATACGTACCCTCATGCAATCAATCAGTCAATAGCGCTGTAGTGTACCCAGTCAATTTGTTCCCTTATGTAATCAATCAATCAATCAATCAATCAATCAATCAATCAATCAATCAATCAATCAATCAATCAATCAGTCGCCACACTGTAACCAATAAATTCGTGCCCTTATGCAATCAATCAATCTATCAATATCGCCGTTGTGTAACCAATCAGTTCGTCCCCTCATGCAATCAATCAATTAATCAATCAATTAATCAATCAATGAATCAATCAATCAATATCGCCGTAGTGTAACCAATCAATTCGTGCCCGCATGCAATCGTTTGTGCTTCAGTGCAATCATAAATGGTACCCCAGAAAAGCCAATCATTGATTTACTCGGAGAGCAAATCAAAAGTACATGGAAACTACAATTACATGGAGACCACATATGCAAGGCGTCATCGTGACTCGAAAGAGGTGGCTGCAACTTCAAGTCTGCATGTACATTTGTTCTGTCTTCTGTGATCTATCATTTATATTTCTTTGTTTTGCGTTCCAGTGTTTCCAGGGTAACGAAGTCTCGAGGTTTTCCAAAGTGCAGTAATGTTAATTTATTTTATTATCCATCGATCCATAATCCATTTTTTCACTGATCAATTTTTTTCACATACCCATCCACCCACGACCCTTCCTTCCTTCCATACATGCATCCATCTATACGACTTCAATCAACAATTTGTGATATCATCATCATCAGTTATCTTTATGCCTAGTGGCACATGAGGCTTCAGAGAGGACTATCCATGCTTTCTTGTCCTGTGCAATCTTCAGTGCTGTTTTCCATGTCAAAGATGCCGCACACAGGTCACTCTCTATCGTTCGTCTCCATGTTGTTTTTTTGCGCCATTTCTTTCTCTTCCCTTCTGGTGTCCAAGTGAGCGCTGTTTTGGCAGGTATATCAGGATTCATTCTCATAACATGGACAAGCTATTTCCATCTTCTCTTGGTTATACAGTCTAGAGTTTCTTGGTTTGTGACTTGAAGTAGTTTAGTGTTTGAGATTATATCTGGCCAGACACTTTTGATAATTCTACGTAGACATGTGTGATGGAAGGTGGACAGCGTGTGTGCATCCTTTTTGGTCATTCTCCAGCATTCCGCTCCATAAAAAAAAATAAAAAAAACTGGTAAAATGATGCTCTTGTAGAGTAGGAGTTTCGTTTCTTTGCAGTAACAGTTAGATTTCCAGATTTGCTTCATCCTTCCAAAAGCAGCTCTAGCTTTGTTCAGGCGTGACTGTATGTCTTCCTCTGTCCCTCCCTGTAGGGACACCACACTGACAAGATATGTGAAATGTTTTATATTTTCAAGTCTTTGGTTATTTATGGTCACTGATAAAAACTTGAGATATATATTTACTTAACCAAAAGACGGCTTCAGACAACAATTTGTGACATATTGCTTAACCAAAAGACAGCTTCAGACAACAATTTGTGACATATTGCCTAACCAAAAGACGGCCTCAGACAACAATTTGTGACATATTGCTTAACCAAAAGACGGCTTCAGACAACAAATTGTGACATATTGCTTAACCAAAAGACGGCTTCAGACAACAATTTGTGACATATTGCCTAACCAATAGACGGCTTCATACAACAATTTGTGATATATTGCTAAACCAAAAGATGGCCTCAGACAACATTTTGTGACATATTGCTTAACCAAAAGACGGCTATATACAACAATTTGTGACATATTGCTAAACCAAAAGACGGCCTCAGACAACATTTTGTGACATCTTGCTTAACCAAAAGATGGCTTCATACAACAATTTGTGATATATTGCTAAACCAAAAGACGGGCTCAGACAACATTTTGTGACATATTGCTTAACCAAAAGACGGCTTCAAACAACAATTTGTGACATATTGCTTAACCAAAAGACGGCTTCAAACAACAATTTGTGACATATTGCTTAACCAAAAGACGGCTTCAAACAACAATTTGTGACATATTGCTCAACCAAAAGACGGCCTCAGACAACATTTTGTGATATATTGCTTAACCAAAAGACGGCTTCAAACAACAATTTGTGACATATTGCTTAACCAAAAGACGGCTTCAGACAACAATTTGTGATATATATATATATATATATATATATATATAATATATATATATATATATATATATATATATATATATATATATATATATATTCACACACACAAACACTTACATTTAACCAAAAGAGGGCTCAGTCAACATTTTATTTATATATATATATATATATATATATATTATATATATATATATATATATATATATATATATATATATATATATATATATACACATACATATACTTAACCATAAGACGGCTCAGTCAACACTTTATGTTATATATATACACAAACACTTAACCACAAAACGGCTTCAGTCAGCAATGCGTTATTCTCTGCTTAGAATTGCGTATATCTGACACACTTTAAGGCAATCAAACTACTTTTTTTATGTGCGATGTCACCATTTCTAAAAACCGGGACATTTTGTGTATGAATGAAGGTTTCTAGGTCAACGGAACAAAGCACCCAGAACCGGGACTAGGCAGGTAAAACCCAGATGTTTTGTCGCCCTGTGATCTCGTTCCTTACCCGCACAGGACCCCTTGTTACACCTGGCTGCTGTAGCTGTTTCATGTACTCTTTATATCTTTTTCGTAGGTTGAACGGCGTATCTGGGATCTGACTTTTTGTTCAGCCATCCATACTTAGGTTCTTACATCTCAGGATGATGTGGTAACACCTTAGGTAGCAGCACGGAGGGCTAAACCGATCCATAGATAGCTTTGTGATGACCGAACCAGGTCACCCACCAGAAACAACTGATTAAAATTCGTTTCTCCCTCCCCCACCCCGCCTTTTCTTGTGCTTCATATTTCCGAGATACCTGGTTCAAGACCACATGATGCTGATTTTGACAATGGACTTCCGGTCCGACATGGCAGAATGTTTAGCTTAAAATTTATATTTGCTTTTGACAGCGATTAACTACTGCATTTTCGACGTATGGATAAAAGTCTACGGGTTTGATGCCCCAGCTTCTAATGTGAGTGCTTGGTGCAACACTATGAGCTGTGTTTTTCCACGTGGAATGCCTTTCATTTCTGCAGCAGCTTTCGTAGAATTTAATATGGCCGGTACCAGTTGAAGTTCTTCCTCTCTGCAATACAAAGCAGGGATAAAACTGTAGAAACCACATGTTGCCAATGCAGCGCAATTCCTCCATCGCAAGCCTTGCTTTCTACATATAAAAGGTAGCACCAATCCATTTTGGAAAAAATAAAAATGCTTTAGAAGCTGTCGGATCACAAAGGACACGGCTCTGTCAAACTAGCGAAGCTTCTTTCTAGCCAAACAATATACAATGACAACTCGGTATCGTCCTTTGTTCCTGTTCCTTGAACGTATACCAAACTGTACGTATACCAAATTGTACGTATACCAAACAGTGCGTATACCAAATAGTGCGTTTATCAAACAGTGCGTAGACCAAACAGAACGTATACCCCACTGTGTGTATACCGAACTGTACGTATACCGAACTGTACGTATACCGAACAGTGCGTATACCGAACAGAACGTTTACCACACAGAACGTATACCACACTACGTATACCGAAATGTACGTATACCGAACAGTGTGTATACAGAACGTACACCAAACTGTACGTATAATTCACAGAAGGTTTACCAAACAGAATGTATACCAGACAGTACTTAAATCAAAGAGAACTATACCAAACAGTACGTACACCAAACGAATTTTCCCATACAAAAGAACAGGAGAATAATTAATCCGTTCTCATAAGAAAAAACAAATCATATTGTTATCGGCATTTGATACATCGATGGGAGCTTTATTAAATCATGTATACAGTGTCGGATACTAAAATAAATAAACACAAAAGCAGTTAGATTAAATACATGAAAGTTTAACCTGGATCTTGCTGAAAGTAATCAAATGCCTACTAAGATCGAACTGCGAAGGGAGAATAAGGAGATTTGTGTGTGTGAAAGGAGAGTCCACTTTCAATAAGACTTAAGAAGTTCTTTTGTGCGTTTGTGTGCGTATGTGCGTGCGTGTGTGTTTGTATGTGTGTGTTTCTGTCTCTTGTCGCTACTTGGACCTGGTTGAGGTTCATCAGGTGTGACTTAGACTAAACATTGTCCAAAGAAATCTTCCTTCTTCTCAGAATGACTCGGAAATGTGACATTGTCTGTTCATTTCACAAAGATGGCTATTAGAGCTTGTTTAGGCTTTTGAGCGAGACAGACACACACACACACACAGAGAGAGAGAGAGAGAGAGAGAGAGAGAGAGAGAGAGAGAGAGAGATAGAGAGAGAGAGGGAGAGAGAGGGGAGAGAGAGAGGAGGGTGTGA
>CAJHNH020008455.1:508079-535579 GCA_905116865.2 Candidula unifasciata | reverse complement strand
ATTGTTATTGAGAATAATTAAAAGTGTAAGGCACTTGACATCAGAGCGCATAATAATGGGATTACGTCATAGAAACAGTTTAAATATGGCCGGCCCACTTTTGACATGCGCTAAAGAGGATCATGATCATTATCATCCCGTAACACAACGTGTCGTTAGGTCACCCGTTTTTGTTGACTGGTCAGGTCTCCCCACCATTGGCGGCCAGTTGCAATGGACTTCATGGTTGCATGCCTGAGGCCTGTCCAGTCAGTCAGGTTCTGTAACCAGGTCTTTCTTGGTCAGCCTCTTCTCCACTTTCCCTCTACTGAGCCCAGCAGTATTGTTTTTGAGAGGCCGTTAGATCTTATTGTATGTCCATACTATTAAATTTTCGCCTTTTCACTGTAGTTAAAAGAGGTTCATAGTTGTGAATGTGCTGTACAATTTTACATTTCTAATGCTTGTATCTTTCTTTTAAGTTCAGCTGTTAAGTAAGGTCCACGTTACCCAGCCATATGTAAATGTACTAATAGCTAGTGCTCTGAGCAATCGAATCTTAGTTTTACATGAACTGTTTTTGGATCTTAATAATATTTATTGCTTGGCAAGGACTGATGTTGTCTGGACAATCCTAGACATGACCACCAAGGTGTCCACGACATGGAGGTGACAGACATTAAATCTAGCGACTCCAGCGACAGAGTTCGCAAGTCTCTTGAAATTCGTTTTGCATACACCTTGGGAACTCTGACGCCCAGTGGACTTAAATGCCAACACAGCTTCATCTAAACCTAGGGGGCTGCACTGCCTACACAGTTTTATCCTATCCTCGAGTGACGACCTCTGGCGTATCCCCGGAAATCTATTTTCAAGGCCCCACGTGCCTATTGACTATTGTCTTGACATCGACCTGGCTGCCACGAGATGCGAAGATAAGTGATATTGTATATTTGTTTAGTATTGTCTATTCTATGTATGTGCTGAAGAAGGCTCCATAGCCGCACGTACACGTTTTGTTTGTGTTTGTTATATGGTAAAGCTCGCTAATATACTTTTCGTTTGGTTTTATATCTTTCCTAGACATGAAAGAGGATCAGGATTCTGGTATCAGTTTTTCTAATTAGTGAAAGCGTGAAATTAAACGGGACATGAAGGTTCAGTATGGTGATGCATGCCTGTCAGCCCAACAAGTGTGTGAGTGGAGGAGGAATTTCCCAAACAGGTCACCAGTCGGTGTGTCTGACCCAGTCGCGAATAGTTGGTATGATCCACGATAATCTCCCTACGTTACACACCAGCTCACTCCTGATTGGTCGACCTCCAGACACCTGACTTTCGCACACTGCTAGGGGGGGGGGGGGGAGGGGTGTTCGACAATGAGTTGATATTGCATGTTGTAGATTTAAGTACGCCAACGCTTTTAACACTACACAAATATTGGCAAACTGGGTCTCACCCTCAACCCTCCAGGAGAGTGCTGCGACCTATCTCAGAGGCAGTCTCTTTCTCGCAAGAAAAACGTAACCGCAAGACAAGCCAGAAAGGACAATATAGCCGTAACCCCTCCCCCCCCCCCCCCCCCAGACAGCAGACAAGTCTAAAAAATGTATCAGTGGAACGCGACCTAGTTAAGCTGGGGAGATTATCGTGGATCTCACCCATTAGTTTATCACAGAAGTCACACCGTTTTGAATTCTTCAAATTCATGCTAGTTAGTTATTTAGTAAGTCGACAGATTAACCCTACTGCACATCGAACTATTCAGGCCATAAGTTCTCGGACTCCCATCTCAGTAAATTCCTTATCGTGTAGCGGCAAATGTCACCAGTTCTGTATTGGGTTCCTACTCTTCTTTGGCATCTTGCATACTATTCGTGTCTGGCTACAAACCTGTCAACATGTTTTTGTTTTTGTTTTGTTAGTCTGTTCATGGTTGCAGATTAACAGTCATCACTTGATTCTTGCAAACGTCTTACTTCTCGTAGAGCATTCAGTATGGTCCATGACACTACCTGCCCTCCATGGCTGCTGTATCTGCAAGCCTCTCAGTTTGTTCATGTAAACCGAGTGTTCGTCTAAACAGCGTTGGTGTTGGTTTTAATATATATAGAACTAGAATGTCCCTTCACTGGAATCCACAAAGCCGAGGACATAAAGAAGAGAACCTCTCTTTCATGTATGTTATTCATATTCCATGTATATTCAAGAAAATGTAATGAATTAAAGTGCATCCATCATTTTTAAAAAGCCAGTATATGTGCATAACTCTTTTAAGACATACATTTGTGCCCCCCCCCCTTTTCCCCCAAGTGATGAACCCCTGGGCGGCCCGCAACTTGTTCATACTGCCAGTTACTGTCTTTATTATACCACTTTTGCGGTGTAGGCGGGGGGGGGGGGGGGGGGGGGGGGGGGGGGGGGGGGGGGTGAAGGTTTGACCTGAAGATTTTCGACCGCGTGGCTAGTGCTGTCGCCATGACTTGTGCAGGTAAGGATTTTATTTTGCCCCGACAAACGGGGATTAGAACCTGGGTCTCCCGCTTGAAAGTCCAGCGTTTAAGCGTTCGGCCAGTCCCTTTCCTACGCCACTGATTCAAGAAAAGGGTGAGAGTGTGATTTGTTGTGTCTGCCGGGGTTTGCACTGTTGTGGTCACACATCACTCACCGCCTGAAAGGAACAAGGGAGCGGGAAACGACAGGTGTCCTCTGACGTGTAACAGTTGTGGAGGTTCCCTGAACTGCGACCTGCCTGGGAAACTGCTAAATTATCACACCTGATGTCTACGGTGACGGCTCTTCCTAGACGTGGCGTGAGAAAAGAATGTATACGGTGTTTTCTATGCCTTCAGTAAAAACTTGAAACTGCGTGGTCTCGAGGCATTGTGCCGGCCTCCAGTAATAGAGGTTCTTGGTTCAATCCCTAGTTAGGGCTGGGATTTTTTCACGTGAACTTGGATTTCTTGTAGTTTCCCCTGGTCTCTGTGTAGTAAGATCGGACGCCCGTGTGCATTGTTGCACATGTTAACAATCCCTTGGCAGTTGGAAATCGAAAAGAGTAGCCTTAAGGAGCTGCCCAGGCAAAATTTGGAGTTACAAATATACCCAAAGTATTTCAGGATCCTCGCCGGTGCTACAGAGCCTGTGCACGGTGCTGAGCTTCTTCGGAATCAGATTTTAGTTAGAAGAACAACGGAGCACTTATGGGTTACTACCCGTGTATCGTGATGTTGATCCGTTGTTCAAAACCTTCAAACCTTCAGTAAAAAACTGCAATTACTGGCTGTTTATCAATTTGCGGTGCAGGTAGAGGAGAATCTAAGCCTGCGGATTTAGGTCATTATCGTTTTTGAGAAACAAAAATCGTCATGTTTAACCATCATTCCCGAAGGGAGAGCTGTAGGTTATAATTGTGACTAGGTTATGTGCGCCACATAAAATGGCTTAGAACTGCCCGCCACTAAAAACCCTGCCAAGGACTCCTGCAGTGTTGATGCGATCTAAGGAGACAGACCCAAATACTGTCCCGACCGGCGATGAAGTCGTCTACCGGCCAGCCAATAGGCCACCCAGTAGCCGATAGAGATTTACGTCCGCATGGCTAGAGCTGTCGTTTGTTCGCCATTTAGGGAATGCTCAGATATACTCTGAAATGTAGACACGTCAGCAGAGAATGGCGTAATTACAGCAACCCTACACATCACCACGGACTGTATACACATCATCACATACTGTATACACATCATCACATACTGTATACACATCATCACATACTGTATACATATCATCACATACTGTATACATATCATCACATACTGTATACATATAATCACGGACTGTTTACACATCATCACAGACTGTATACACATCATCACGGACTGTTTACACATCATCACGGACTGTATACACATCATCACGTACTGTATACACATCATCACAGACTGTATACACATCATCACGTACTGTATACACATCATCACGTACTGTATACACATCATCACGTACTGTATACACATCATCACCTACTGTATACACATCATCACGTACTGTATACACATCATCACGCACGGTGCAGGTCAAGATTTTAGTTTCTGCTCCGGACGAAATAAAAATACCTAACTTTTTTGAGGATTCGAACCTGGGTCTCATGTATGCGAGCCCTGCATTCTTAACAATAAAAGACCTTTATTACACCAGTGGCACATCGGATATCTTATGCTAAACCGGTCGTCTCCCAGCTTATACCCCCCCCCCCACCCCCTTAAGTATTTACCAAGACCCCGACCCTCCCTAATGCGAATGTTTAGTGCTAATGAATGTTTATGAGATCACTCTAGTAAGTAAGTCAATTTCACTCCACCAGGACATAACACAGAGCGATAAATACCAGGTGACACAAAGTGCCACCATGCGGATAAGAATCACCCGTGGAGAGGTCCCAAAAACCGCAATAAACCGTCAGTATATATTGTGGGCCCCGGCAAAAGGCGAGGTAAGGCTTAAAAAAAAACACGAAAAATTGCTGCGTCCGTCATGGGGAGGCCTTTAGTATTAAAAACAAAGAAGAACCCCCCCCCCCCCCCCCCCCCCCCCCCCCCCCCCCCCCCCCCCCCCCAGTAAATAAAAATAATGTTATGATCAATGACGAGCGTGAATCCTGTTGTGAACTTCCTCTGGTTTACAACCTGGCACCGCCAATTCAATGAATATTTTCAAATATCCTTAAGATCGCAGATTTTTATCACCGGAAATCTATTTACAATTTGGAGTGCTATGGGAGAGACGAAAAGAAATATCCGCGGACGACAAAACACAAAGACAGGAAATGTACGGAGCCCGCGAACATGCGCAGTGACCGTGCAATCATTAACAACTTTGCTTGATGTTTTGAGTTCTGGATTAAAACAGGATTCTCTTGTTGTTGTTGTTTGTTTTTGCTGCTATTTTTTAAAGCCTCTTCTTCTTTTTCTTCTTTTTACTACTACTACTACTACTACTACTACTACTACTACTACTACTACTACTACTACTACTACTACTACTACTACTACTACTACTACTACTACTACTACTACTACTACTACCACGACCACTACCACCACTACCACCACCACCAACACCACCACCACCACCACCACTACTACTACTACTACTACTACTACTACTACCACCATCACTACTACTGCTGTTGCTGCTACTACTACTACTACTACTACTACTACTACTACTACTACTACTACTACTACTACTACTACTACTACTACTACTACTACTACTACTACTACTACTACTACTACTACTACTACTACTACTACTACTATTACTACTAAGACTACTACTATTACGACTACTACTACTACTACTGCTGATGCTGCTACTATCGCTACTACTACTTCTACTGCTGCTGCTGCTGGTACTACTACTACAACTACCGCTACTACTACTGTTACTGCTACTACTACCACTACTACTACTACTACTACTACTACTACTACTACTACTACTACTACTACTACTACTACTACTACTACTACTACTACTACTACTAGTACAACTACTACAACTGCTGCTACTTCTACTGCTAATAATACTACTATTACTCTTACCACTGCTGATTCTGCTGCTGCTGCTACTGATACTACTACTACTGCTGCTGCTACTATTGCTGCTACTACTAAGTTCCGACTGCTTCTAATACTAATGCTGCTACTACTGCTGCTGCTACTGCTACTACTACTGCTTCTGCTGCTACTAATACTGCTGCTGCCACTACTACTAAGTTCCTACTGCTTCTACTACTGCTGTTGTTGTTGTTGCTACTACTACTATTGCTTTTGCTGCTGCTGCTGCTACTACTACTGCTGCTGCTGCCACTACAACTAAGTTCCTAATGCTTCTACTACTGCTGTTGTTGTTGTTGCTACTACTACTAGAATAAAAGCTCATTAACACGACACTCGCTTAAGATCCACACTCAGTTGACGCTAACAAAATATTAGTGACAGCAGGGAGGTATAATTTATGATACCTTTTTTAGTCTTCAGTTTGCACCAGTTTGGATCATGAGCCCCTGACCGGCCCATAACATTTGTATTTAAGCTGTTTCGGCCCATTATTATTTGCCATCCAGTACCCAGACAAGGCGCACCCATTTCCCCTAACCCGTTTATTTGTAAAGGGTTTGATCCCCTTCCCCCTTTTAGTGTTTTATTTGTGACAGCACTACCGTACGTCAGTGTCTTCCATGACGTCAAAAGAGGATACGCCATAATTAACAGTTAATGGAAACTTTCAGCGGAGGTACGTCAAGAAATGCCAGTGGCGAACGAGGTACATTTTATGTTTAATTAGGAATCGACATCACAGCACTCAGTACATTCCCATAAGCGCTAGGTGCCACTCTTCAGCAGCAAGCGCAGTGTTCCAATTCCAACAGTAGCCAAGGCAGTCTGATTGTATATCCGCTTCTCCTTTCTCTTGACCGCTGATGTACGTCCAGATCCCCAGGTCACTCCTCGCAATGCCAATCTCTTCAGACCATGACGATCCATCTGTGCTTCCGCGCTGTTCACTCGCTCCCAAAGGGCTCTTACAACATCTAGCTTGTCATGCAACACTTGTGCAGAACCAGCCAGTCTATCTGGCTGTTCATTTTCCAATACACCGGCATATCTTGGGGGAAATATTCAAAGGACGCTAACTTCCCGAGATAAACTTTTTTTCCCCGTGATAAGCGACATAACGTAACAAAACGTAGCATAAGACATTATAACATAAAGGCGCGCCGCCACACAGAAAAATTGCCCCGAAAAAGGGGGGGGGGGGGTTAACACACATCATCAGATCACCCACTCATCCACACAAAGGTTCTCAAGAGTGGCCTACGAACCGTCTCTATTACCCACATGCCTATGTATCGTTACAGATAATTGCCATAGCAAAGTTTCCAGTGAAATTACATATACCACAGGGGCGCTGACACAATGGAGAGGGGGCGCTTATTCCCGTTACACTTGTCTGGGGG
Source organism: Candidula unifasciata (assembly GCA_905116865.2). Lineage (NCBI taxonomy): Eukaryota > Metazoa > Mollusca > Gastropoda > Stylommatophora > Geomitridae > Candidula > Candidula unifasciata. The sequence goes on along the minus strand of CAJHNH020008455.1, from coordinate 528,576 downwards.
TGGGGGCGGCAAAGCATTGTTTCAGTGATTAATATACTACATCTTACACAACAACAACAACAACAACAACAACAACTACTACTACTACTACTACTACTACTACTACTACTACTACTACTACTACTACTACTACTACTACTACTACTACTACTACTACTACTACTACTACTACTACTACTACTACTACTACTACTACTACTACTACTACTACTAGTAATACTACTACTACTACTAATTCTACTACTACTACTACTACTACTACTACTACTACTACTACTACTACTACTAGTAATACTACTACTACTACTACTACTACTACTACTACTACTACTACTACTACTACTACTACTACTGCTGCTGCTGCTGCTGCTGCTGCTACTACTACTACTACTACTACTACTGCTGCTGCTAATGATAATAATAATAATAAAAATAAGCTGCAAACGAATAAAAGGTACTTAACACAAACTCGCGAGAGTTCCTACCCCTCCCATTTATGCCGCGGCCTGTCCCACGGCCTGTCCTATGTTGTGAGGGTGTCATCTTACCCCCCCCCCCCCCCCTCTCCCCAACTGTTTTATCATTGTATACTTTCTCCAGTTGTCACCGCTCACCTGTATGTTTATTTTTAAGCTGAGCCACCGCCTAGGAACTTAGAAATACGAAAACATCCCATTTCCCATACTCAAGATTAGTCGTGATTTCGGCACTTAACCATGCAGTACTTCTTTTGGCCAGCACACGAACTGAAACATGCAGTTCTTCTTCTTCACTTCCTCTTTTACCGCTGTGGGTGTCGAGGGAGATATAAGGTTCTGTTTCTAGCTCTTTTGGCCGCCTCGACCATAGGCACATCGTGCTGTTGTAGAGTTTCTCTGATGTTATCCTTCCATCTTGTTCTTGGTCTAACTCGTGCTCTACGTCCTTCTTCTCTTTCCATGTATGCTTTGTATGGTATGGTGTCACAAGGCATTCTCTCTAAGTGGGCAAACCATTTCACTTGCTGTCTTTGTATGTAATTTAGAATTGGTTCTGTGCCGACTTTTTCTCTTATGATCTCATTCCTGATCTTATCTCTTATGGTCACTCCTACAGCCCTTCTCAGACATCTCATTTCCGTGGTTACCAATTTTCTTTTATGGTTTGTTGTGAGTGACCATGTCTGGCACTGGTAGCACAGAGTTGGAATAAATATGCTTTGAATTAGATGTCTTTTTGTGCTGATTGGGATTATCTTATGCTGTAAGAGGGGGGCTAGCTGTCCCAATACTTGGTTTGCTTTACTGCATCTAATGTTAATTTCTGTATCCAATTTCCCATCTTCGGTAAATGTAGTTCCCAGATATTTAAACTCAGATGCCTGTTTAATGCCTTTGCACTCTATTGCTATGTTTAGATCTGTCTTCTTTTTTCCTATTGACATTACTTCTGTCTTTTCAGTGTTGATTCTCATATTATTTGTTTTACATTCTTCATTCATGGATGTTAGATGTTGTTGCAATTTCATGGCAGTTGCTGGTCGCAAATTGTGGAGAGACATGGTCGCCCACGCCAGTTGGTAAGACAATTGATGAGTTGGACGGTTCGCCGTTAAGTAAGAATCCTCTCCATTAAATAAGGATCCTCTCCGCTAATATAACACAAACTAGGCCAGAAGACAGAGATCTGGTTCAAGATTAAAACTGTAATTCTTTCAAACGCTTAACTGCACACATGGATCAGAAACTATCTTATATATAAGTTGAGACCCTGTGACGTGGATAGGGCGTGGGTAGCAAGGGAATCCGCCACCGCTCTTGCGCTCTAGTTTTGAATACATTGTCCAGAATATGCCTGAGTGTGAGGCAATGAAAGAAAGAACGGATTTTTTGGCTGCAAAAGCAGCAGCAGTACGATCACATTAAGTGGGTAAGGTATAGATTCTGAAAACTGTATAGTTTCCTCTCCTTCGCGTTCACCAGCTGTTCACTCCGGCGGAAAGTTCTGGTTGTTTATCCTTTTCTGGTCTTTGGTCTTGTTCCAGAACTTGAGTTTTGCTTACACGTCCGTTTTACATATGTGGCTTATATGTACAGACTGTTGGTCATTCGTTCTCAGACAATTGCACTCAGTTAAAACATACACCTCGGATTAGTAACCTTTTACGACATGCTCATTTTGGGACAGTGGATCTATTTCCCCCCTCCCCACCCCCTCCTCAATGGGGTCTTGTGACCCACGTGAGTCTTGGAATATCAGTAAACAAATTAAGAAGAATCTGGAAGCAACAGAGATGTGGTTTCTGAGACGAATGTTACGAATACCTTGTAGGGTCATAGTAACCAACAACGATTGCTTGAAAGAAGCTAATGAAAATAGATCTCTATTTGCAACAATAAGAAAGAGACAAACACTGTTCTTTAGCCACGTAATAAGAAGAGAGACATTGGAGAACATCGTGACAACTGGAGAGATCAATGGAAAAGGGGGTAGAGGCAGACCAAGAGAGATGATGCTGGATGGGCTGAAAAGATGGCATGGAGGGATATCATCAAGAGAGCTGTTCAAGGCAACCAGGGATCGTGATCTGTGGAGATGCATAAGCGCCTACGTCAGTTGGCAGGGCACATGATGATGATGAGGACACTTCATATAATTTATCTTTACCCTGTTTCCTTACTTTAACTTTTCACTTTGGGTTCCCCCTTAATTGCCTTTACTGTTATCTTTTATAGTTACCCCTTTCTTTCCCCGTCGGCTCTGTAGCTAAGTCGATGCGAACACTTCGCTTCGTAATGCCGGGTTCGATCCCAGCTGCGGGCAATGCGCCTTGCGTTGGTTTCGACAGTGGTATCAATAAAGCCGACCGTCCAGAAAGCAATGGCAAACTACTGGACGTAATTTGCCTAGAGAAACCACACAACAGCCAGGGGCTGTTAGGGTTGGTTCTGCAACGTCCTGTAAAGGATACGCAACAACCTTTTTTTTCTTTTTTTCTTTCCCCAGATAAAAATGACGTTCAACCCCAGCAGGATATCACACCGAGCGACTAACACCTGGTGACACAAAGTGCCACCATTCGTATGAGATTTAGCCGAGTCAGGGCCCCTGACTACAGCCGGGGTGGATCTTTAAAGTAACAAAAAGTTGCATCTCAAATTGGAGCGATGTCATCTTTAACTGTCGACTTTTAGTTCCTCCCTAAATTACTCCTCCTCTCCACTTTTATCGTTACACGTTGTTCTTACTTTAGTTGTCTACCTTTAGGTGTCCTTAAATTACCTCCCCTGTCCACTTTTATTCCTATACATTTTTCTTACTTCAACTTTCAACTTTTACTTCCACTTAATTACCGCCCTGCCCGCTAATATCGTGACTATTTTTACGCAACCTTTTGTCATCGTCATCAGCATCATTTGCGTGCCGTTAGACGTTACATAGGGCTCGTATTCGATTCCTTCACTCTGCACTATGACATGCAACTTTCATTATTTCTAACATGAAGTTTAGCCTATCATTACACACAACATTTTGTTTTTAATCACCCAATCAATTGCTACTTTAAACAACAATGGCGATAGAATGCAAACTTCTTTTACTCCAGTTTCCATCAAAAACCAGTCACAGACCATTTTCAGTGCGCACTGTACATTCTGAACCACCGTATACATTTCTAATAATGCGTATTATTTTAGCTGGTATGAGGTGACTGACTGACTGACTTTCTACCCCACTAAAACATCACACAAGAGATAAACACCCGATGACACAAAGTACCACCATGTGGATGAGGATCGCCGTGGAGAGGTCCCAGAAACCGTGTTCAGACAATTGGCCATATGTATGGTCTGCCTATATTGCGGCCCCTGGCAAAAGCCAGGGTGGGGCTTCAAATAACAAAAAATTTCGTCCTGAAAAGGACGAAACTGAATATAATGTATATATATTCGTATAACCCACTGCAGTATGGTATGAGGTAGCATTTCAAAATTCGGTATACTATGTAAGCTGCTAAATACCTTCTTGAAATCAATGAGAGGTTATCTTTTCTCAGTGTGTTCTTGTAGAATAAGTCTCAGGGTACTTTTAGTCCCCATTTAGTTACCTCTCCCGTCCACTTATATCGTTACGTTTTTTTTTTCTTTACTAAACTTCATACTTTTAGCTCTTCCTTACTTACCTCCCCTGTCCACTTGTGTCATTACCTGTTTTCCCCCTACTTCTACTTTTAATTTCATCTTAATTACCTCCCCTCTCCATTTTTGTTGTCAACTCATCCCCCTACATTCACTTTCTTCTTGTAATGCATCTGTCTGTGAGGCGAGGAACCAACAGTCTGCATAGAAATAAACCAGACCTGTAAAACGGATGTGCATGTTAACCTCAAGGTCTGGAACAAGTTCAATGTCCAGAAGTGGATGCTCAGCCACAACTTTCCGCCCCAGTTTACAGCCGGTGAACGCAAAGAATAAAAAGACGAAGAAGAAGAAGAAGAAGAAGAAGAAGAAGAAAAAGAAGAAATGCCCGCTTAATTACCTCTCTTGTCCACTTTTATCGTTTTCTTCATGTACAGGTTTTAACGGTGTAACATTTCTTTCATGTAGCCATATTAATTGGCTTGTTTCTTTTTCTTTCTACCCTCAACTCTTTTTCTTCCCACTCTCTCTGAGCTGTTGTCTTTGGTTAAAAAGGCAACATCAGCGCAGCATCCGACTGAGTAATAACATAATGTCTGTTATTAATTCAAATAATGGATTTTTATCTTTGTTTGTTCCTGTCATTTCAGAAAGGGTGATTTTTGTTAACAGCCTTTCCCATGTTCATTATATTGCCGTGTTTGTTGTGCTTTTCATTTTTATACCACAGAGTGAGACGATGAATAAACATAATTTGTACACAGCAGGGCAAGTCCTCGAGTTGGTTCCGGGTTCCCATTGTGGGGAAAACAAGAATAGACCTACTGCCTTGCTTGCAAGCATGTCGTAGAAGTCGACTAACTGGGAACTTCCTTTGAAGTCGGAGTGCGTCTGTACGAGCGGCTTAAAACAATCAACTGCACATAAATAAGCCAGTAAAACAGATGTATAACTACAATTTAGGCCCTGGTACAAAGCCAAAGTCCACATGGACGAACAGCCAGAACTTTCCGCTGGAGCTTACAGCCAGTGAACAAAGAAGAAGAGAAAGCAAGGCGGGGACTGTGCAAAAGAGCGAACCTTTCCTTCATTTGTCCACGTTCTGCTTTGTGCCGTTAGGCGACGCCGGTAAACAACTGATCGGTATCCGAGCTAGGGCAGGCTCAGTTGCCTGGTAGGCTGTGATGTTGTAGAGTCTGTGGGTATCAGTAACTCCCTCAGTCCATCTTCTTCTTGGACGCACCCTACCTCTTGGTGTTTCCAATTTCAAAATAGGAATAGACGGCGTTGAAAAAAACAACAACACGAAAATACAGATGAACTTATTGAACGCTTTAGAAAGAGCCAACAGAAGATCCTTACGTATTCCGCCAATACTTCCACGAAGTAACTGGACGAAGAAAAGCTTAAAAAAGGAACAAAAACTAGAAGTAGAACAAGGACTAGAATAAGAACAAACAAACGAAAAGAACGAAACTAATTGTTCTTTTGAAAGACGCTCGAGAGTTTGGAGGCAACTGAGATGTGGTTCTTGAGAAGAATGTTGCCAATACCTTAGACTGTCAGAAAAACCAACATTGAGTGCCTGGAAATGACTAATGAAATTTAAAAAAAATTATATACAACAAAGAGAAGGAGATAAAGTTCTTTGGTCATGTGAAGAGAAAAGCAGCACTGGAAAAATGTCATGACGATCGGATGGAACATTGGTAGAAGAGGCAGAGGCAGACCAAGATAAAAGCTGGTGGATGGCTTATAGCAGTCGCATGGAGCAATATCGTCAGTGGAATTTATCCAGAGCACTAAAGACCGAAATCTCTGGAGTTGCGTGAACGCCCATGCCAGCTGTCAAGGCACTTGATGATGGTAATAGTTGTAGTTAACTGTTATGATGCAAAACCAAAACTGATTTATTTCCCTTTGTTTAGATAGTAGAACTCACGAATTGACCCATGTATTTATGTCAAAAACTTTGTTGAACAACCGTTTGACGGTCAGACCAAGTGTAAATCATCTTAAGACTGACTTTCTAGAATCGATGCGATTTAAGTAATCTACGAAACAAAACTAATCTGTGAGTTAATAATAACGAGGACGAGAAAGATCAATACTGAGAAACCCATTGTAGACAACTTTCAATCCGACAACGTCTGATTTATTAACTTCACATTCATTCTGAGAGCAGAGCTCAGTAAATAACGCAGACATTTAATACCTCATAAATTTAAACTACGGCAACTGTGAACTCCTTTTAACTACAGGTAAAAAGGCGGAAAATGGAATGGTGCGGACGTGTATAGATATCTAACGGCGTCTCTAAAACAATACTTCAAAGTTCAGTAGAGGAGAAGAGGCAGACCAAGAGAGACTTTGGTACAGAATTTGACTGACTGGACAGGCCTTAGACATGCAACCAAGTTGTCAGTCGCATCTGACCGTCAAAGGTGGAGAGAGCCGATCAGACAATCAGCAGAAACTGGTGACCCAAAGATCCGCAGTGTTATCAGACGATGATGATGATGATGAAATGTTGAATATCTGTTAAATGTGAACAAAGAATACACAAACAATAGATTGTTACCATCGGTAATATTGTTACCGTGTTATGCACCTGTCAAGATACAACGACATAGGCGGGACAATCAATTGTAAAATCTATTGTTTTAGTCAACAAAGCCTGTCATATGATACTACAACGTCAAGTCTGAGAATGGAGGTGGAGGCAGTCACTGCTGCCTTCCGCTGGAATAAGAATTATCTGTACACACATGTCGTAATTGTAACTGACTCACAGAGCATGCTGAGAAAGGCGGAAACGGGTATTATCCTTGCAGAGTGGCAAGCAGCGTTTTAGAGGTTTGAGCTAAATAGCATCCTTTGGATATTTTGTGTTAAAAATCGAGCATGCAAATAGACTCGCCGGTTCTGACAAGCTAGACGTTATGAGGGCCTTTTAATAGAGAGTGAAAAGTGCGGAGACCAAATAGACCATTACGGTCTGAAGAGAATGACGCTCAACACTCAAGAGAAAGGTGAGACGCATGTACAATCAGACTGTTACTGGTATCATCGGAACTGGACCACATGGCTCGCTGCTGAAGATGGGGACGGATCCCGTGGGATCTCCGTAAACATTACACTCGTAAACTAAAAGGCGCCACCGTGAAACGAACCCACGACCTTTATTTAGATCGCCAGGTAAACGGCTTGACCACTTGGCGACGGAGACACACCATGTTGTGACTTATGACTTACAGCATTGGCTCTTAACTGCAGCGACCCTTTAAAATAGTTCCCTCATGTTGTGTCGACCCCAAACAATTTTGTTGCTTTATAACTTCAATGAATACGCGTTTTCCGGTGGTCTTAGGTGCCCTCTGAGAAAGCTTCGTTCGACACAAAAAAAAAAAAAAAAAAAAGGGTCGCGACCGGAATGTTGAGAACCACTGACTAAGAGATTAGTGAATGATGCTAACAATGTCATGTCATCTTATGCTAAGTTTCGATTTTGTCCGACCGATGGTTTAAAAAAAAAACTGCTCTCGAGACGAGGCCCCGACCACGTAACATTCTCAGTCAACAGTGGGTATGTAGCCAGTCTCCACTCTGTGGCGATGGGACGACAGTTTTTAAAGGTTAAGACAGAAAAAAAAAAAAAAAAGAGAGCCGCCGTGGTGTAATGGCTAAGCGCTTGACTGTGGATCCATAGGTCGTGGGTTTGAACCTGAACGGAGCCGGACAGCCTTGAGTGGGTACCAGGTAAAATCCTGGAAAATAAAGGCGGCCGGGGTAATGCTAAGAACATCACTCACCAAGAGCAGACTGTTCAATAAAACAGAGGTCTAACCCTACATGCCCAATACACCCATGGGCTTGGAAAAGGGTGCTTTACTTTTACTTAACAAGATTAGAGAAAGCGTCTTAAAACCTTCACCAGAACAGTCGTCAGCTTAGTTATCCACGAAACAAAGCGACATTTTCAGAAAACAACCAGTTTGAGAAATAGACAATTTTGGAAATCCACCGTAGGCAGCCTTCATTGTAGAGATGACGCCTCATGTACTAAACTTGTGTGTGTGTGTGTGTGTGTGTGTGTGTGTGTGGGGGTGGGTGCGTGGGTGGGGGGTTTGTGCGTGTGTGTTTGTTGGTGTGTGTGCGTGCGCGCGCGTGTGTGTGTGTGTGTGTGTATGTGTGTGTGTCTGAGCAACAAGTTTTTTTCAACCATTTTAATTCAGTTACGTATCCGAAGAAATGAAAAAAAAAAAGAAGGTAAAGTCGGGAGCTGTGAATCAGAGTCAATGCACACGGTTATAAACCAAAAGTGCTCTGCCACCAGTCCAGACAGCTGATAAGAAACTGTCCGCACACAACTCCGTAGCTACAGCGACGTTTCTTTATTTAGCCCTGAGTGTTAGTTAATTCTGATACCCATTACCTAGAGGCTGGGTAAACCCCAGGAACCTCGCGGTTTCGAACACCGGCCGTGGGCTGCTGCGTCGCAGCTGAATTTGAAAGCGAGTCTCCTATCGACTGCGCTAACGCGGCCCATGTAACCGAAGAAACGCTCTGCCAAACTCCGTAGCTACAGCGACGTTTCTTTATTCAGCCCTGAGTGTTAACTCTGATACCCATTACCTAGAGGCTGGGTAAACCCCAGGAAACTCGCGGTTTCGAACACCGGCCGTGGGCTGCTGCATCGCAGCTGAATTTGAAAGCGAGTCTCCTATCGACTGCGCTAGCGCGGTCCCCGTAACCGAAGAAACGCTCTGCCAAACTAGCAGCGGTTCGACCACTGTCTATACTGTCGAATCGAATAAATATTTAGCAGACCTCGCCACTAGGTGACACATACCTCGCCACTAGGTGACACATACCTCGCCACTAGGTGACACAAACCTCGCCACTAGGTGACACATACCTCGCCACTATGTGACACATACCACGCCACTAGGTGACACATACCACGCCACTAGGTGACACATACCTCGCCACTAGGTGACACATACCTCGCCACTAGGTGACACATACCTCGCCACTAGGTGACACATACCTCGCCACTAGGTGACACGTACCTCGCCACTAGGTGACACATACCTCGCCACTAGGTGACACATACCTCGCCACTAGGTGACACATACCACGCCACTAGGTGACACATACCTCGCCACTAGGTGACACGTACCTCGCCACTAGGTGACACATACCTCGCCACTAGGTGACACATACCACGCCACTAGGTGACACATATCTCGACACTAGGTGACACATACCTCGCCACTAGGTGACACATACCTCGCCACTAGGTGACACATACCTCGCCACTAGGTGACACGTACCTCGCCACTAGGTGACACATACCACGCCACTAGGTGACACATACCTCGCCACTAGGTGACACGTACCTCGCCACTAGGTGACACATACCTCGCCACTAGGTGACACATACCTCGCCACTAGGTGACACATACCACGCCACTAGGTGACACATATCTCGACACTAGGTGACACATACCTCGCCACTAGGTGACACATACCTCGCCACTAGGTGACACATACCTCGCCACTAGGTGACACATACCTCGCCACTAGGTGACACATACCTTAGTACGGTTGAGATTGATAATGAATGTCAGCGGCCTAACCCATAAGAACAGCAACAAAATGTCACTTCTCTACCTTCTAACAATTTCTTCATGCATTACCTGAGCTTCTGTTTCTTTTATCATCCAGTTTGTAGCCCAGTCTCGTTTTTTTTTTTTTTTTTTTGGTATTTGTCTTCTCGGGTGGCTTGGGTGACGGATTTGCTCATCTTTATGCAGGTTTCCACCACCACTACCAACAGCACCACCACCAACAGCACCAACACCAACAGCACCATCATCACTACCAACAGCACCACTACCAAAAGCACCACCACCACCACTACCAACACCACCATTAACCACTACCAACACCACCACCACCACTACCAACAGCCCCATTACCACCACAAACAGCACCACCACCACCACCATTAATAACAGCACCATGACCACTTAAAACAGCACCACCACCACTACCAACAGCACCACCCCCACTACCAACAGCAGCACCATCACTTCCAACAGCGCCACCACTAATAACAGCACCGCCACCACTAACAACAGCACCGCCACAACTACCAACAGCACCACCACAACTACCAACCACCAAAAAACCACAAACACCACTAACAACACACCACCAACTAAACACCACACAACAAAAACACCACCACAAACAACAAAACCACCACAACAAACCAACAACCACCACCAACACAAAAAACCAACAACACCACACACCACACAACAAAACAACAACAACACCACCACACAAAAACAGCCCCACCAACCACCCCAGCCACACACCACCACCACCAAACACAACAAACACCACCACCACAAACACAACACCAACACAACACCACAAACAACACACCACCACCACAACACACCAACACACCACCACACCACACACCAACAACACCACCAACAAACCACAAAAACAACAAAAAACACACCCACACACAAACACCCCCACACCACCACAACACACACAAACACAAACAACACCACCAACCACCACCAACACCACCACCCACAAAACACAACAACCACACCAACCACCCCAAAAAACACAAACACCACCAACACACCAACACACAAAACACACACCACAACACCACCAAACACAAACCCACCACAAAACAACCCAAAACCACCACACCCCCCACCAAACCACCAACAACCACACCACAAACAAACCACCAAAAACCAACACACACACAACCACACCCAAACAAAACACCCACCCACACCACCACACCACACACAAAAACCAACAACCAACACCACCACACCACCAACACACCACACCACCACACACCAAACAACACCACCAAACAACACACAACCCCCCACACAACAACAAAACCACCCACCACAACAACCACCACAAACACCACAACCACAACCACACAAAAACACCACCACAAAAACAACACAACAAACACCACACACCAAAACCAAAAAAACAAACCCACCACACACCACCAACACCACCACCACACCAACAACACAAACCACAAACAACAACACACAAACACCACACACACAACACACCCCACCCAAAAAACAAACAACCCAACACACCCACACAAAACAAACCAAAAAAACACCAAACACACAAACACACAACAACAACAACACCACCAAAAAAAACACCAGCACACAAACAAACCCCACCACACACACACCACCAACCAAACAAAACACACAACCACACAACACCACACACAAAACCAACAAAAAAAAAAACCACAAACAACACAACCAACAAAAAACAAAACAACACACAAACTACACCACCACACCAACCACAAAACACCACCACACAAACACACACCACCACAAAACTACACCAAAACCAACACACCACCACAAAAACCACAACAAACAACACACACCACACACAAACAAACACACCACCAACACCACACCAACACAACAAACAAACACCAAAAAACACCAACACACCAAAACACCACCACACCAACACCACACCACAACAACAACACCACAACACCAAACACCACCAAACACCACCAACACCACCCAAACAAACCCAAACACCCACCACCAAAACAACACCACCACCACACCACACCAACACCACAAAACACCCCCACACCACACCACCACCAAAAAAAAAAAACACAACCACACACCACCACACACCAAACACACACAAAACCCAAAAAACAAACCAAAAACACAACAACACACACCACACAAACCAAACACCCACCACACACCACAACACACAAAACACACCACACAAAAACCCCCACCACCACCACACTACCACCACAACACACACAACAAACAAAAACCACAAACACACCAAAAACCAAAAACACCACCACACAAAAACCACAACAACACACCCACAACACCACCACAAAACACCACAAAACCCACACACAACCAACAACACCACAAAACAACAAACACAACAACCACAAACACCAACAAAAACCACCCACAAACCACAACACCACCACACCACCCCCACCACCACAACAACACAAACCACCACAACCACAACAAAACCACAAACACCACACCAAAACACAAAACACCACCACCACCAACACACACCACAACACACCCAACACAAACCACAACACCACACCACAACCACCCCCCACCACCACCAAAAACACACAAACACACACAACCACCCCACCAACACAAAACACAACCACACACCACAACAACACCACCAACAACAACACACACAACACCACAACAAACAACCAACACCACCACACACCACACACACAAACACCAAACACAAACACACCAACAACAAACACAAACAACCACCACACCAACACAACACCACACACCACCACAACACAACACACCAACACACACAACAACACCACACACCACAACAAACCAACACCAACACACACCAAAACACCCACACACAAACCACACAAAAACCAACAACAAAAAAAAACACCACCAACCCCCACACCACACACTACACAACACACAAAACAACACAAAACCCCCACCAAAACACACAACCACAACAACACCACAAAAACAACAACCACACACAAAAAAACACACAACAACACCAAAACCACACAAAACAAACACCACAACCACAAACACCAACACACCACACAACCACCACCACCCCACCCACACAACACACAACCCCACCCACAACACAACACACCACCAACCAACACACCACACCCACAACACACAAACACAAAACCACCACCACCACACACACCACCAACAACCAACCAACACACCACCACACACACACCACACAAACCACCCACACCAACAAACACACCACCACACCAACAACACCACCACACACACCACACCACACACCACAACCACAAAACACACAACAACAACACACACCACACACACCACCACACCACCACAACCACACACACCAACAACACCACACCACACACACACAAACCACACACAACCAAAAAACCACACAAACACCAACACACCCAACACCACCACCAAAACACAACACCACACAACAAACCAACACCACACACACAAAAAAACACACACCACCACCACAACACCACCACACAACACACAACAACAACAAAACCACCACACCCAACAACACCACAACACCAACAACACCACACCAACCAAACCAAAAACACACACAAACACCACAACACCACCACCCACCACAACAACACAACACCACCACACCCCACCACACCACCACACACACAACACCACAAAAACAACAAACACACCAAACCAACCACCACACACCACCACCCAAAACACAAAACAAACCCACAAAACAACCAACACAACACCACACAAACACACACACACCACCACCACCACCACACAACACACAACACCAAACACAACCACCAACCAAAAAACACACAACCACACACCCACACCACCACCACAAAACAAACAAACACACAAAACCACCACACCACCACCACACACACCAACACAAACACAACTACAACAACAACACCACCACACACACCAACACACCACCACCCACCCAAAACACACACAACACACCCCCACCACCACCACAACACCACAACCCACACAAAAAAACACACACACACACCAACAACCACACAACAACACACCAACACCACCACAACCAACAACACCACACACCACACACCACACACAACCCCACCACACCACCAACACACCACCACACAAAACCCAAAAACCACCACACCACCAACCCACACAAACCACACCCCACACCACAAACAACAACACCACACCCACAACACAACACACACCCACACCACACACACCACCAAAAAACCACCACACACACACCACAAACAACCACACACCCAAAACACCACCACACACACACACACACCACCACCACAACACCACCACTAACACACACACACAAACACACACCACACCACACCACACAACCACAACAACACCACCAAACACCACTACCAACACCACCACCACACAACACCCACACCCCCACACCACCACCACAAACAAACACACCACCCACCACAAAACAACCACACACACCAAAACAACAACCACCACAAAACACAAACACACAACACACACCACACACAACACACCCACACCACCAACAAAACACCACACCACACAAAACACACCACACCACACACCACACACACACCACCAACACACACCACCCCACCACACACACACCAACCAACCACACCACCACCCACCAAACACCAACACCAAAACAACACCAGCCACAACCACCCACACAAACCCACACAAACACACCAACACCACCAAACACACACACACCACACAAAAACCAACAACCCCACAAAAACAACAACCACACCACCACACACAACAACACCAACACCACACACACACACCACACACCACCACCACACAACACAACACCACACACACACACACACAAACACACACAACACACACACACACACACAACAAACCCCCCCACACACAACACACACACACACACCCACCACACCCAACACACACAACACACAACAAAACACACACACACACACACAACACCCACACACCACCACAACCAACACCCACACCACAACACCAACACAACCACACCCACAACAAAACAACACACAAACCACACCACAACACACCACCACACACACACACACACCAAACACACCCACCACACAAACACACCAACCACACACACACACCAACACACCACACACCCACACACACACCACACACCACACAACAAACACACCACACACAACCAACCACACACCACCACCACCACACACACACACACCACACACAACACAACACACACACACAAAACACACACACCAACACCCACACCACAACACACACACCCACACCACAACACAACACAACCCACACACAAACACACCACACACACCAACACAACACACCCCACACAACCAACACACCACAACACCACACACACAACCACACACCACCCACACACCACACACAACACCACCCCACAAACACACACCACCACACAACACACACCACCCACCACACCAACACCACACACACCACCACCAACTACAACACACACACAACACCACACCAACACACCACCACAACCAACCCACAACTACCAACAGCACCACCACAACTACCAACAGCCCCACCACAACTACCAACAGCCCCACCACAACTACCAACAGCACCACCACTACCAACAGCCCCACCACAACTACCAACAGCCCCACCACTACCAACATCACCACCACAACTACCAACAGCACCACCACTACCAACAGCACCACCACAACTACCAACAGCCCCACCACCACTACCAACAGCCCCACCACCACTACCAACAGCACCACCACCACTTTCAACAGCACCACTACCAACAGCACCACCACCACTTTCAACAGCACCACTACCAACAGCACCACCACCACTTTCAACAGCACCACTACCAACAGCACCACCACCACTTTCAACAGCACCACTACCAACAGCACCACCACCCACTTTCAACAGCACCACCACCAACAGCAACCACCACACCACACACGCACCTACCACAGCACCACCACCACTTTCAACAGCACCACTACCAACAGCACCACCACTACCAACAGCTCCACCACCACAACCAACAGCACCACCATCACTACCAACAAAACCACCACTACTAACAGCTCCTATAGTTTGCCATAATATGCCGCTAACAAAGACTTACAATAATATACTGCTAAGAGTTCCTATTTCACCAATTTCCGTCTCTTATTTACCAATGTGTTTTTGGCGTCAACCGTCTGTTGCTTTCACCTTGTAAATCCCAGAGAAAAACAAATTCGAATCTTGTGTTGCATACGACACCCACCCCCTCCTCCTCCCTACCAGCACCCCACCAGATTCTCTACTGTGTCCTCGGGAGATAAAAGGCAGATAGGGAAATGTATCATCTAAGCTCATCTTCATTTGCCCCGTAACCAGCCAATGAACAGTTCATATTTCCATGTACCGTGTGTGATCTTTCTTGGACATCCGCACTCATTAACTTATTCAGAACATAAGGGGTTTTGATCGAGGGAGCTACTTCCCTTCCTAAAAAAACTTGTCGATCGAGGAGGAAGCTCCCCCCCCCCCCCTCACCCCCCCCCCCACCCCGAGAAACTTTTCGATCGAGGAAACTCCTTCCCCTTCTAGACAAAATTTTAGGAAACTTAATAAATTTTAGCTATGGCTAATTTTTCAATTGCAGGGCTCTTGGCGTAAAATACCTCAGACTACTTTAATACACTGCAAGTAGGCATCTACCGATGTAGACACTTCATGCCATATTCAAAGATTCCATTATTACGTATTACGTATGCTTAACGTTGAAGCATTAAAACCATCTTTGACTGAAGTGTCAGTTTAAAAATCAAGCCAGAAAATCAAGCTGACTACTTTGTGCAGACAGCTTGGAAGTTTTGTTTGTTTCCTCAAAACTTGTGTGTGTTAAGTGTCGTGTTTGCGTGTGTTGCATTGTATGTATTTGTATATGTCTTTAAAATGTTGCTGTTTGTTAGAGTTCGTGTGTGTTTGCTAATGCACATACAACTCACATGAAACAAAATCATTCTCAACTTGTAGTTAAGATATGGTGCTATATATAGTCACTGTTGAATGTTATATGAACTTCAGTTTAAAAAAAAAAAAAATTATACTGCACTCAAGACAAAGGACGTACATTTATGACGAAGTGTCAAGAGTCACAAAGGTTTTTCTCTTCTCTCTCTCTCTCTCTCTCTCTCTCTCTCTCTCTCTCTCTCTCTCTCTCTCTCTCTCTCTGTTTTTTGTTTAGTGTGGTGGCTGCCTGCGATGCATTGTGAATATTTGTGTGCGTATTGTATGCATATGTTGCCGTATGTTAGTAAATATGCGGGCTGTGTCAAACAACATGTGTTTTTAAGAAGAACGTTACCCTTTTGTAGTATCAACACACAACTATTCTAGACACAGCATGTAATTAACACTACAATCCTAACTGAAGGATAGACACGTGTTTAAACATTGACACTTTGTTGAGATATAGATAATCGTGTTCAGGAATTGACTCAAATCTTTAATCCCACATACATAAAGCAGGGCACGAGAAATCCATCTTAAAAATACTCATCAGATTCGCCGTCAACTTAATTATCCACGAAACAAAACTAATTTCTTTTGACTTTACAACCAGAAAAACAAGAGTGTTAGAAATCCATTTTAGTCAATCTTAAAAATAGAGGTGGCGTCTGATTTATTCAACTATTTATTTATTTACTCTAATAGTAGAGTTTACGAACTGATCTATGAATATTATCCCATATAAATTGTAAGCAAACGTTAAAGCTCAGAACGTGGGAAAATCGTCACAATATGACTTTCTAGTGTTGCTGTCAACTGAGTCATTCTCCACATTGGACTAATTTATTTGAGCGCACAACCGGGAAGATAGATAGATAGTTAGAGACAAAGAAGGAGACAGAGAGAGAGAGAGAGAGAGAGAGAGAGAGAGAGAGAGAGAGAGAGTGAGGGGGGGAGAGAGAGGGGAGAGAGACAGGGGGAGAGAGACAGGGAGAAAAAGAGAGGGAGAGAGAGGGGGAGAGAGAGAGGGAGAGAGAGAGGGGAGAGAGAGGGAGAAAGATGGGAGAGAGAGGGAGAGAGAGAGAGAGGGGTGGGAGAGACTGAGGGGGGAGAGGGAGAGAGAGGGAGAGCGAGGGAGAGGGAGAGAGAGGGGAGAGAGAGGGGGAGAGAGAGAGGGGAGAGAGAGGGGGAGAGAGAGAGGGGAGGGAGAGAGAGAGGGAGAGAGAGAGAGGGAGAGAGAGGGAGAGAGAGAGGGAGAGAGAGAGAGGGGGAGAGAGAGAGGGGAGAGAGAGAGGGCAGAGAGAGAGGGGAGAGAGAGAGGGGAGAGAGAGGGAGAGAGAGAGAGAGGGAGAGAGAGAGGGAGAGAGAGAGAGGGAGAGAGAGAGAGAGAGATAGTTGGAGGTCTATCACAGCGAGACGACGCCGGATTGATCAAACTTTGTTAAGATGCTACACCTTCAAGAGTACTGGACATACAGTAAAGCATGCATGTCAAATATGTGGCCCGCG
The DNA here is from genome assembly GCA_905116865.2 of Candidula unifasciata. Lineage (NCBI taxonomy): Eukaryota > Metazoa > Mollusca > Gastropoda > Stylommatophora > Geomitridae > Candidula > Candidula unifasciata. The sequence goes on along the minus strand of CAJHNH020008455.1, from coordinate 510,281 downwards.
GGTAGCATGCGATCCTCTACATCCACACCTGCGGCCCGCATACAGGAAAGGTTTGAGGTTTGAGGTTTGAACAACAGTAACCCATAAATGCTCCGTTCTTCTTCTAACTCAAGTCTGAGTCCGAAGAAGTTCAGCACAGTGCACAGGCTCTGTAGCACCGGTGAGGATCCTGAAATACTATTGGATAGATTTTAAACTCCAAATTTTTGTCCGGGCAGCGCTGTTAGGCTACTCTTTTTGATTTCTAACTACCAACGGAATTTTTTACGTTCGCAATAATGCACACGGGTGTCCGATCTCATTACCCAGAGAGCAGAGGGAATTACTAGAAGTCCAAATCTATGTGAAAAATTCCCAGCCCTTACCGGGGATTGAACCCGAAACCTCTAGCACTCGAGGCGGACACCATGCAGAATAGAGAAGCTAATAACTTTTATGAAATGACTTCAGATAGTTGTCATATGTGGCCCTTATGACAACACAAATATGACCAATATGACCCATCTGACCCTCGGCGGGCCCTTGGTCTATGATAAAGGACCTTCTTTAATTTCTTTAGGTGTACTGGGCATGTAGGGCTAGACCTTAGTTTCGTAGACCAGTCAGCACTTGGTGAGTGCTGTTTTCAACATCCGCCTTTACTTCCCTTGACTTTACCTGGTACCCACTCAAAGTTGGGTCGACTTGGGAGAAGAGGTGATTGTGGCAACAACAACAAGTCCGGCTTTGTACGGATTTAAACCCATGGCCTTCTGACCCACAGGCGAGCGTCTAGCGGCTACACCACACGGCTCCCTTCTAAAGATAGTAAAGTTCATCAAAGGACCTAAGTACAGGGAAGGCTAGCCCGTCTCTCTAGAGTAGTTGGCTAAACCGGATTGCGCGGTGAGCGGGTGACGAACTCCTTGTGGTCCGGGTTCAGTCCCGGGGGTAGGCAGAAAAGCCACATTTCTCCCAGATTTACGGTATTTACAATGGAACCAAGGCCGAAAGGTTGGGATATCCATAATACCGAGCCTAAGGGTTAACAACTCATAATTTCTGGATACTAAAAAACAAAACCGGGAAGGCTAACCCGGTCAACAAATGGCTGCAAAAGTCGGATGTGTCGGCCAAAAGGTGCAAATATCGCAACCATGCTGTAGACAGGAACAAGGCAGTTACATCTTCGGATGAACGCAGAAGACGACGACGACGACTTTGAAGTAGTAGTAGTAGTAGTAGCAGCAGCAGCAGCAACAGCAATAGCAGCAGCAGCAGCAGCAGTAGTATTAGTAGTAGTAGTAAAAGAAAAAGATTAGGAAGAAGAAGAAGAAGAAGAAAAAGTGTGTGCGCGTGCGTGTGTGCGTGTGTGTGTGTGTGCGTGTGTGTGTACAACGAAGACGAGTGACACAAAATGTTGGAACTCGTATGCATCCAATCTTCAATGTATAGATGGCACCTGCTTTATTCAGCTTTGTATAGCTAATATATGGGAGGTGGGGTGGTGGGGTGGGGGGGGGGCGGGGGGGCTGTTTAGTCTCGAGGTATGATGTCCGCCTCGAGTATTGGAGGCTCTGGGTTCAAGCCCAGGTAAAAGTCTGGAACTTTTTTCACGTCAACATTTAGTAATTTCGTCTGGTCTCTGGGTTGTAAGATCGGACGCCCGTGTGTATTAGTGGGCACGTAAAAAAATTAATTGGCAGTTGGAAATCGAAAAAAAGTAGCCTAAAGGCGCTGCCCAGGCAAAATTTTTAGTTACAAATGTTTCCAAAGTATTTCAAGATTTTCGTCGGCGCAACGGAGTTCGTGCACTGCCGTGAGATTCTTCAGACCCAGGCTTGAGTTAAAAGTAGAACGCAGCACTTATGGGTTAGACCCGTGTGGCATGATGTAGCTCTTCAAATAAGCATAAAACATAAACATAGCTAAAATAGACCATACCCAGTGTCATCTCAACGCATTGGCCAACTTGGCCCTTAGCTGGGACCCCCTCAACATAGGACCCCGTGGTAATCTGCGTGTACCAAGTTACAAGCCAAAAGTCAACAGTGTATTCATATGAGCGGTTGTCGAAGGGGCCCCGGCACACAGGTTTACCCAGGGGCCCATAATGCTGTTCAGACAGCTCTGTGCATAAATGATCCTTACCTTCTGTCCCGCTCACAACCATTGAAAGGTCAGAACGAAGGAACAATTTATTACAAAATGCACACTACAATC
>CAJHNH020008455.1:500579-503079 GCA_905116865.2 Candidula unifasciata | reverse complement strand
CACACAATAAGATACTCCAGAATACTAAAGTGAATCTTATCAAAACTATTTTTTTGGCCAACACTTTGCTATCAATGCCAAACGTGGAGACTTACATCCTCCAGTGAACGTAAAATTGTGACTACAGAGATGAAATGCATTAGAAGAGCTGCGGGAGTTTCAAGAAAAGACAGAATACGAAATTAGACGAATGTTTGGAATAAAGCCAGTCTTTGAGGTCATCAAAGAACAACAAATGAAGTGGTTTGGACAAATTAAAAGAATACCCTGGTACTATATGCCACAGCGAGCCACACTAAAACGTTACAACGGGTATAGAGCGAGTGGAAGACCATGGAAAATATGGAGTGATCGCATTAGGAACAGCCTTACAGAAATGAACATCAGTCTTAATAGTGCTCTTGACAGAGCTCATCAACAAATGTTACATCTCCCCCCGACACTTCGACGAGGTACAAGGTGGAAGAGAAGAAGAAATAGAAGAAGAAGAAGAAAAAGAAGAAGAAGAAGAAGAAGAAGAAGAAGAAGAAGAAGAAGAAGAAGAAGAAGAAGAAGAAGAAGAAGAAGAAGAACAAGAAGAACAAGAAGAACAAGAAGAACAAGAACAAGAACAAGAAGAAGAACAAGAAGAAGAAGAAGAAAAAGAAGAAGAAGAAGAAGAAGAAGAAGAAGAAGAAGAAGAAGAAGAAGAAGAAGAAATGTGTTGTTTGTCAGTGTGTCATTCAGTGTACAGGATTGAAGAAATCGAGTGTTACAGGGGTATGAAGTGCGTCTGGACCTGTGACAATACGCTCGGTGACTCCAGAATGTCTTTCCTTAACCTACTTTTATTCCTTTGTGTTTCGAAGTATACCGAAATAAATGGTTTTGGATACATCCCTAATCTAAGTAGGCGAAATGAACAAACATTTAATTCTCCTGGGATGTTGGCGATATCACACACTAAAACTTTTCCCAGACGTTAAGTGTTGAGGTACAGAGATAAGACTGACCAAGCAGACTTACTGACTTTAGATTTGCACACCATTTGTTGGTGTCAGATATTTATCTCCTAGCCAGACATTCAGGAACAGATAACAAGGGCTAATTGCCATTATCTCCCCCTGAGGTTACCTAACTTGAGGGCAGGTCGGACGGTCACTATTGACATGGTGAGCGAAAGTGTTGGCAGAAGAATTGACAAAGTCTGATTTTATTGTGATGACAGGTGGAGTAGGCTGGAGGTGTGACTTGTCCTATTTGCTCTGGTCAGATGAATTGACCAGGAGATCCTAGCGTGGGAATTTGAACAAGTGTTGTACAGCCCTGACTGACAGCGAATAAACTTACCCACAAGGGAGGAGCTGTGACATCCTTGAATGAGAATGATTTTAGGCGTAATGTAGGAGGAGCTTGATAAAAGTTATAAAGGGGTGAACTCTAGGTCTGGTAAATGAGATCCTGTCCAGCACATGCCATCTGTTGGGCTTAACCTAAGCTTGAGACAGAACTTTTGGCAGTGTGGTTTCATTTTCCAGGTAAGATCGAAATTATGTTCAAATCTATATTTTGTGATAGAAATCTAACAGTCTTTTTGCTCAAGTGTGTGTCTTCATCACTTTGTAGTACTCCTAGGCGGACATTTCTTCATTCTCGTAGGGCACTGTCACATTGCTTTATTTCCTATTTGATAGTGTCATGAATGTTTTTCGTGCACATGTGTTTCAATGTTGTAAAACCTAAATGTTGTTGTTGCCATTGAAATTTAATGAACTATCATGTTTTTGAAATCACAAGCGTGAAGATAACTTTGGCAATCTTTTCACGTGTGGTTAATGTGAATCTGTATTACATACAGCTAACACACTGACATGTGTTTAACTCTCGGGAGGCTAATGCGGAGATTGATCCCGGAGAGTAAATCCACGAGATTTGTTATTTGATTCGCCCCAGAACTATTGTTAGCATTCTGGGCGCGTCGATTGTTCCAAGCATAGATTCCATAACTGGTTCTGTCTGACTGATTGTCATTTTGAGTCTGTACGAGAGATGGCACCTGACGTAGAAGACTTGACTATCATTACAGGACGTGTAGAGGAAGGCAGAAGATGTAACAGTTGGAATGTGAGACATAAGCCCTTCCAAATTGGACAGGAGTGAATGTGAGCATGAGGGAGAGATGAAATGTTTTATTTAAATAAACATGCTTGATGTTAGTATAATATACATGCTTAGTATACATCTAGAGCAGATACTACAAATATGCGCTTGTTTCTTCATTCTCCAGTTCCCACATTGGGCAGGGACTAGTAGGCATCCATTATTTGCCGACCGTCGAGTGTAACGACCTGCAGAAAGCAGTGAGGACGACAAACTGGAAAAGATAGGCAGGGTCTCAAGCCGAGAACTGTCCTGACGGTGAATTCTCCTACTAGGAGTTAAGTATATGTACAAACTGTCATCTATAACATCATCCCAACTCTACTAGCCTAAACAAGTTCATTTTATTTTAGTCAGATTT
>CAJHNH020008455.1:485579-495579 GCA_905116865.2 Candidula unifasciata | reverse complement strand
GAAGAAGAAGAAGAAGAAGAAGAAGAAGAAGAAGAAGAAGAAGAAGAAGAAGAAGAAGGAGAAGAAGAAGAAGAGGAGGAAGAAGAAGAAGACGAATAATAATAATAATAATATTAATAATAATAATAATAATAATAATAATAATAATAATAATAATAATAATAATAATAATAATAATAATAATAATAATAATAATAATAAGAAGAAGAAGAAGAAGAAGAAGAAGAAGAAGAAGAAGAAGACATTTATCATTGCCAAACCCCATGCAGCTGAATGAAACCGGGTATTTAGGAGTTACGAATGGCGTTCACAAAGCCTATGCGAATGACGCTGGCAGACATATTGTAGTAAAAGGATAATTACCTTGTCGTCAGTGTGTTGTCGGTGCTTTTGTACTGGTGGCAGCTTGTCAGACAGGCACACACCTGGTCCTGAAACATGTGACAGGTGTTGTGCGTCAGTGTTAGGCATCAAAGATATGGACAGAAAAAAGAGAGAGAGAGAGAGAGAGAGAGAGAGAGAGAGAGAGAGAGAGAGAGAGAGAGAGAGAGAGAAAGAAAGAAAGAAAGAGGGGAAAAGAAGAAAGAAAAGCAGAAAAAAACAAAAAGAAAAAATTAGTGAAATAAATAAATAAGGACAGAAAGAAAGAAAGAGAGACAATGAATGAGATAGGAAAAGAATAATGAGTCGAAAGTATGGGAGAGAGAGAGAGAGAGAGAGAGAGAGAGAGAGAGAGAGAGAGAGAGAGAGAGAGAGAGAGAGAGAGAGAGAGAGAGGTGCAGACACTTAGGAATGGAGAATGTGAGATAAAAGGCAAAAGGCTGAAAGATAGATAGAGAGGCAACAAGATTTAAAAAAAAACACGTAAAGAAAATGTGAGACACAGGAAAGAAAAAGAGGGAGAGAGGAAGAGAGACAGAAACGCAGAAAATAAATGATACAATAAATAAGCAGAAAGGCAGACATACAGACAAATACAGAGACAGACAGACATAAAGATAGATAGGTAAGACAGCTATAACATTGAAAGGAGCAGTTAGGGGATTAAGGCGTACTGGGCATGTAGTCGGCCACCTTTACTTCTTAGGACTGTACCTGGTACCCACTCAAGCGTCGACCTGAGAGCCAAGGTCATTTTTAAAGAAATTTGAGCCTTGTTTAAAAGACATGTCGGTGTCTGAGGTTTAGGCGTTGCGAACGCGCTTCGTAATGCCAGGGTGCCGGGTTCGATCCCAGCTGCGGACGGGATGTCTTGCGCTGGTTTCAACAGTGGTACTCGTTTAGAAGCAGTGGCAAACTATTGAACGTAAAATGGGCCTAAAAAATCACAACATCCAAAAAATGCCGGCGTTGATTCCACAACGTCCTGTAAAGGATAGGCAACTTTAAAAAGACAATATTCTTATAAAACCATAATGGACGGAGAAGATGAAGCCAAACGATTCCTTCCCTCCCTTTCCTTTCTTTTCTCTAATTTTTCTATTTTCTTACCTTCAAAGCTTATAGTGCGTTTCAAAACTCATGAACTCACATTTGTAAACAATACCTCGAAAACTCCTCGCGGTTCAACACTAGTTTTTACGACTTGCTTTAGATTTCCCAAGCCCTTGTTATTCTCAAATTTATAATTTTCGCAGATTCTGCTGTTTTCTTAACTAGTAATTTATGTACCGAAAAAAACTAGACAATAATTGGCACAGGTGTGCAGATTGTCTAGAAATTTGTTCACATGTGCAGCGATGCGTGATGATTATCTTGAAAGCCTATTCCCCACTCAATGAAAAATCCGCAACTCAGGGTAGACTTATGCTGGACATAACTGTCTGAGAGTAAAAAACCTGTGACACCCGTTCAGTTTTACGTATTGAAGTTTCCCATATTCAGTTTACTCGAGTTAGTGTGAGCTTGCTGATTATTTGGTTTGAATGCACTTAATAAGGCAACATAAAAACTGGATGTTTGTGTATGTTAAACAAACAGTTTTTCAGGGAAATGATTATTAAGAGACTGCATAGTTAGTTAGTTAGTTAGTTAGTCGAGGTTTCAGCATCACCACAATCGGGTTTCCCCTACTTACTTCCTTCCTGTGCCAGTGTAAATCAAATGAAATGTCCCTCACTCTCGCATTTAAAAAACTTGTGAACAAACAATTAGTCCTAGAACAATCCAGAAATATGCGCACGCAGTAAACGCGCATTTCAGTTGCTAGAGGTGCCAAAACCAACAATAGCCACCAGAAATGTAGTCTGTCCTTGAAGGAAGTAGTCGGGCAAGATAAGTTGGTTACTGTACACACGTAGAGTTCTTATATTTCACCAGCTCACACGTAAACCGTCCACAAGCCATATTAAACAAAACGACATAGCAGCGGTACAAATAAAAGGCATTCCATGGGGAAAAAACACAGCTCACAGGGCTGCAACCAAGAATTAAACTCAGTATCTCAGGCAGCGAAACCATAAACTACTGTCCTTATGTGGAAACTGCATTAGCAAAGCGCTGTCGGAAACAAAAATAATTTCTAAGCTTAACATTCTGTCAAGCGTTTCCTCCATTTTGTCCAGAAATCTGGTAGGAGGCTGCATGCCAAATTGTAACTCTTCTCTCCTCGTTGTTACCTTTGTGTAGCTCCCTTCATGTTTGACAAAGGCTTCCGGCCGAAACGTTACGTTATTTGTGTTGTTTTGTGCACGTTTTTCTGCTTCCCCATTTTGTTAGGCTTTTTAGTCGAATTTCACTAGAACTTCTTTTTCTTCAAATTATAACAATTTTCACCGAACGCTTACTGAGTTGCAGTTACAGATTTTTAAAGTTCGGCAGGACTTCTGGGACGTACTTAAGTTTTCTCCTTAATTGTGTCTCCAACTTCATGTTAGGATTCCTTGCCTTAAGGCGGGAAAATGGGATGTTTTACTCTACTTATAGCGTAATACAGAAAACGATATCAAGGCACTAGTGTACCCGATTCACAGTTCAACCTTTTTTCAGGTCGCGCCCCCTTGAGTACACGGCAAAATCCCCATGCCTCCTATGACAAGGATCTCCCCCCTCCTGCCCCCCTCCCCCCTACCAAATGTACAATAATGTGGTCAAAAATAGGAGGACACAGTGAAAAATCTACTAAGAACACTGAGGAACATATCCGCGTAAATCAAAGTGTCAGACAACATACGATCACAAGCAACTGTTAGCGTCCAAAAATGAGTGTAATGGTTGACACGTTTGTCTTTAGGAAGCATTCTACTGTTAGGCAAGACACGCCGTAGATTATTGTCCACAAAAAGCTGTCATGATTTTGTTTAAACTGTTCAACTTTAATTTATAATTGTATGTATGTAAGTTGTACCCCTTCACACAAGCAATAAACACCCGGGGACACAAAGTGCCAGAATGCGGATGAGGATCAACCATGCAGATGTCCCGGAAACCACGTTCAGCGGTTTGGTCATATTTCAGGCCTGGCTAAATTTAGGGACCGCGGCAAAAGCCAGGGTGGGGCTTCAACATATCTAAAAATTTTATCCTACATTGGGATGACAGGATAATTAGATATACAAATGAACCCAGTTTCAAAAATATTGGATGCCGTTCCCCTCCCCACTTAAAATTGTCTTGCACCCCCCCCCCCGCTCCCACCATTGAAACTTACTTGCGCCCCCAGTTGTGAAAACCACTGATTAGAGGAAAATTGTGCAGCAGGGAACGAGTTGGAAATCTGGCCAACTCTCAACACTAGGAAAAGATGAGGCGGACACACGACCAAACTGCTGCTGTGTCATCGAACTAGAACTTTGCGCTGGCTTCTGCAGATGAGGACGCAGTGCTAATGAGAAGGGCCGGGTACCGTGATATCGATTTCCTGGAACCCACACTAACATCTTGAAAGATATGAACATCAAAGGAAGATTGGCTTATAAACAGCATCCTTTCTTGGAAGCTGAAAAATGTTGGTCACATCAAGCGCCACGACGGATTGGAAAAAAATAATAGCACAAGGCATGGTACCAGGAAGGAGGTGCTGAACCTCCTTCTGATATTATCGTTCCCAAGTCGATCTGTCCTCGTTACACCTAGCATAGTATGTAAACATTTCATATCTGTCGTGTCTATTTTCCTTCTGTCTTATGAAGACAGTGTCCATATTTGACACTGATAGCATAGCGTAGGTAATAATATTGTGTCGAAGTTCTTTTTTTTTTTTTATAGTTTTCATATGTACATGCTTGCACATTAAAATTGGTGTCATTTGGCCAAAAACGTAAACTTGCGTAATACTGAAAAAATCTACCAAGCGGCATTGTCTGGAATTTTTATCCTCACCGTACATCCTGTTAACCTGACTTTTGATTCTGTTAGTCTGATTTTTCATTTCGCTAGTCTGATTTTCCATTCTGTTAGTTTGATTTTCAATTCTGTTAGTCTGATTTTTCATTCTGTTAGTTTCATTTTAAATTCTGTTAGTCTGATTTTCCATTCCGTTAGTCTGATTTTCTATTCACTTAGTCTGATTTTCCATTCGTTTGTCTGATTTTCCATTCGTTTGTCTGATTTTCCATTCTGTTAATCTGATTGTCCATTCTGTTAGTCTGATTTTCTATTCTGTTAGTCTGATTTTCTATTCTGTTAGTTGGATTTTCCATTCTGTTAGTCTGATTTTCCATTCTGTTAGTCTGATTTTCAAGAACAATTAAAACTGAGCGAATGCTGAGACCACATATTAATCACTTATATCACTATTCAATCACTAAGTCCGGCTCACTACACTCAGAGGAAAGGCACGACGGACATATAACCAGATTGTGACCGGTACCATCAGTATTGGAACTCTGCGCTTGCTGCTGAAGATGCGGACCTAGCACGCATGGGAATGCCCCGAGTCCCGTGATGTCAGTTCTTTACTCAGCTCAACTCAACTCAACAAGTAACTTTGTTATGAATTTTCTTAGCTTCTCACTTTGAAAAATAATTTGGTACTCAGTTGCTCATGTGTTAACCAACTAGCGACTATCATGGAAGCGTTATCCAAGTTTTGTTACACTCTGTTATATTGTTATGAACATTAGTGAACATAATTGAAACAACAACTCCCAGATAAGTGGGTTTGGATAACTAAATAAATACTATAAGTAGAATCAATACAACCAGAGGCGGTCTGATCAAAAGCTTTTTTGATGCGTGCCTTTAATGCATAGCGCATCCTATTACATAACTGTGATGGCAGTAAAACATATTGCCTTCAGCGTAAGGATTAGATGGATAGGACATCTGACTTATTAATAATCTATACTGGGAAGAAGCGGCAACGATGAGACACACACATACACACGCACACACACACACGCACAGACACATACGCACACACATACACAACACTGCTCACCACGCATACAGTTATAACGAGAAGTACGTAAGGATGTCTGCACGTGCGCTGGAAAACTGAGGCGCTCAGAATTTTAACTCTTCACCAACTCCCCCTTCAATTTTTTTTAAGGACATCTCGGTCACCCTCCTATCCCACCCCACCCCCACCCATCCCGTGAATCTCCACACTTTATTAGGAGGGCATTCTCATGTGGTCATCTCAAGCGTTAGCCTCCTGTGAGTTGCCGATGTTTCATCGCAGCCGGGATAGTCTATTAAAATAATCATCACGCATCGCTGCACATGGGAAAGGATTTCTAAGCACTTTTCACACGGGCGTCAATCACTGTATATTGTGTTTTTAATTTTTTTAGGGGTACTTAAATCACTCGTTAAAACGATCAGAGAAATTCGCCGCGTTTAGGAAACAACAGCACCTGTGCAATTGTAAATGATAAAATCATAATGACATGGGCAATTAAAGGCCACATACAAACATTCGTGTTGATCCCATACAGAAGTTTTCCAGATATTTGTAAAAGTTTGAGGGCACGATATCTGAAAGTAGTTCATTCGTTGGAAGAAAACAAAAATGACAATCTTAGTCCTTTTTTAACCGCCTGATTGCCTGTTTTTTCAAGGACGGGTTATTTGCTGTCTGATTTTAGGTTTGTTTCTTTTGTGGCGATGGTTTTCGCCTGAGTTTAGTTTCATTTGCTTCGACATGTCAGCGGCGTAGGCTTGGCGGGTGGCTTACAGTTTTTGGGATAGGACATGGCAGTCCTGAAAAGGACAGCCATAAGTGCCTGGGGCGGTCTGGAACGGGATGGGTGGGGTTCTGTAGGTCTGGCTTCTGCTGTCGGGTTCTGGTGGTGTTGTAGCGTCATTCGTTCGGCGGGCTGGTTTTTCCCTGAAAGATGGCAGCTCGGGTTTTTGGCTTCTGCTACGTTAGTAGCGTCATCGTCGTCTTCATCGGTTGTTTCTCTGGGTGGGAGTGGTTTGCAGTAGCGGGCTCCATGTTTGCTGTTCTGCGTTCCATGTTTGGCAGTTCTCTAGTTCGTAGTGTTCATTCTGGTCTCTTAGGAATTGTTCTTTATCGAAGAAGTACGGTGCGGGTTCATTGGGCGGTATCTGAAAGTAGTGGTAATGTAGTGGTTTATATAGACGTAGTTAGTTGGTTCGGACCTTTCTGCCTTTTCAGACGATATTATTATAATGTGCTAAGCGGAGGCAATGGAATCTCAGCCTTGGTGTCAATATGGAGGTTAGGCAGATTCACTGTTATTAGTTGAGGTAAATGTTTGCTTCTGACAGATGGTAGCAATTTCATTTTTCCCATCTGTAGAATGAATGAGTATAGTTTTTTCACTCAGCTAATGAGCTGAGTTCAGGGCGTGACACTGTGAGCTGCAGATTCCATTTTGAAGGTTTTTCCACTGAGTCCAGCGTGATGTTGTAAACTTTAGATTCAGAAAATGGCGTGGCCTTGAAACATAACATTGGTGGTGCCTTATGTGATTAAAATTAATCGCGTGTGCAACTGCTGATCTGTTTGTAACTGCTGCTTCTGTCGATGAGAAACGGCATTTCTTATGTCGGACTTTGTGTATTAGCACTTCTGATGGCTGCCTTTGGCTTTTAATGCATGATGTGCTAGTGGATATGGTGAGATTGCGAGTCCACAAGGGACAGCGATAGGCACTCTGTGTTGTGTTTTTGTTGACACAGAAGTGGACCAACTACGGCTAAGACTGGGATTACCATGATTACGAAGATTAGCAAGATTACGAAGATTAGCAAGATTACCAAGATTAGCAAGATTACCAAGATTAGCAAGATTACCAAGATTAGCAAGATTACCAAGATTAGCAAGATTACGAAGATTAGCAAGATTAGCAAGATTACCAAGATTACCAAGATTACCACGATTACCAAGATTAGCAAGATTACCAAGATTAGAAAGATTACTAAGATTAGCAAGATTAGCAAGATTAGCAAGATTAGCAAGATTACCAAAATTAGCAAGATTACAAAGATTAGCAAGATTGCCAAAATTAGCAAGATTATCAAGATTAGCAAGATTACCAAGATTAGCAAGATTACCTAGATTAGCAAGATTACTAAGATTAGCAAGATTAGCAAGATTATCAAGATTACCAAGATTAGCAAGATTATCAAGATTATCAAGATTACTAAGATTAGCAAGATTATCAAGATTACCGAGATTAGCAAGATTACCAAGATTAGCAAGATTACTAAGATTAGCAAGATTAGCAAGATTAGCAAGATTACCAAGATTAGCAAGATTACAAAGATTAGCAAGATTGCCAAGATTAGCAAGATTATCAAGATTAGCAAGATTACCAAGATTAGCAAGATTACCTAGATTAGCAAGATTACTAAGATTAGCAAGATTAGCAAGATTATCAAGATTACCAAGATTAGCAAGATTATCAAGATTATCAAGATAAATAAGATTAGCAAGATTATCAAGATTACCAAGATTAGCAAGATTACTAAGATTAGCAAGATTAGCAAGATTAGCAAGATTAGCAAGATTACAAAGATTAGCAAGATTGCCAAGATTAGCAAGATTATCAAGATTAGCCAGATTAGCAAGATTATCAAGATTAGCAAGATTACCAAGATTAGCAAGATTACCAAGATTAGCAAGATTACCAAGATTAGCAAGATTACCTAGATTAGCAAGATTAGCAAGATTATCAAGATTACCAAGATTAGCAAGATTACCAAGATTAGCAAGATTAGCAAGATTATCAAGATTACCAAGATTAGCAAGATTACCAAGATTACCAAGATGGTGTACATGACTAGAATGACTCACCTGTGTTAAGGAAAGACTTCCCCAATTAGGGCATATGATTTCAGAACAATAGCTGCAGTTTTTCTTTGTGTGCCTTTCTAACCCCTAGTGGATGATAGGCCCTCTACCAACTCATGCCAAGTCGTCGTTTTCGACTTTTCCATGGTTGATTGGTTTGTAGGGCTTTTGTTTAAAGAAAAAAAAGAAAAAAAAACAACAACAGGATGAGGTAGCTGCCCTCAAGCCCAACCCTAGCCTCAGTAGCCTCTTACGACATGCCTGGTAGGGTGCAGTGTTACTATGCTTAATATCTCGTGAGGTCCTGGGTGACGCACTGAGGAAGCATGGGATTTTAGCACAACTGCGGCCATTGTATGTACGTACACATCGTGTTTCTTCTCAAACTAGCAGCCGATTTGCAGTCATCTCCCTTGATCCATATTCCCTTCCTGATTGGCCCCCTTCATGCAACGCGGTTTAATGCAGTGGTTCTCAAACTTTCTAATACCGTGAACCTTTAATACAGTTCTTCGCGTGGTGATGACCACAAAACATAAAATTATTTCCATTGTTACTTCACAACTTCATTGAATATGTGTTTTCCGATGGTCTTGGGCGACCCATGTGAAAGGCTGGTTCGACCCACAGAAGGGTCGAGACCCATAAGTTGAGAACCGCTGGTCTACGGTATTCTGTTCCCACAAATCCGCCACAATACATATATCATTCATGACCCGCTTGCACGTATCTTTATACTGTAGTAGAGGCCTCCATATCTTCTCGCAATCTGTATTTCATCATAGAGCAGCGGTTCTAAACCTGCCGGTCGCGACGCTTTCACAGGGGTCGCCTAAGACCATCGTAAAACACATTCATAGAAGTTATGAAGAAGAAGAATTGTTCTGGGGTTGCAACAGCATGAGGGAACTGTATTAGAGGGTGGTGGCATTAGGAGGGTGGAGAGCCACCGCCATACTGGATGTCCTATATGTCACCTTCCATCCTACCAGCCTTCGAAGACTGAGCATTAAGTACAGTGACTTGACGTAGAAGTGGCTCCACTGATAGTCCACCTTCTGTGATAATTCTAGAAGAGAACCTAGTAGTTGAGTTGAGTTGAGTTAAAAATTGATATCACAGCACTCGGGGTATTCCCATGCGTGCTCCGTCCTCATCTTCATCAGCAGAGTTCCAATACTGATGGTACCGGTCACAATCTGGTTATATGTCTGTCTTGTCTTTCCATTGAATGTACTGAGCCGACCAGACCCTCTGGTTATTCACAGATGCATCATTCTCTCAAGGCCTTAATAATCTTGTTTTCTACTGATTCCGTTGCTTTTCCCCATGTGGCATTGATCACATCCTACTTGGCATGCATCAATTTACCACCCAGTGGTGCAGATCCAGCCAATATGTCTGCCTGTTCATTACCCACGACGCTGGTATGCCTGGAGAAAGGATCCAAAGTATGCTCACTATCTGTCACCTTCCCATTGAAGCTTGCCACTCTGCTCGAAGCATCCCTGTCTCAGCATGCTTTCAGAGTCTGTTACAATTACAACATGTGTTTTCATCTTGTTCTCTAGCCGCCAGGTAGTGACGAAATAACTTCTCTTTCTTCTTTTTCTGCCTTCGCACTTCTAGGGCGGTTGCGGTTTGCAGCTAGGCTGTGATATCTGCTCGTTTCGGCCTAACAGACCCGATTTCAGGAAATCCTTAAATCGTTGCATTTTACTACATGCTTGTTGATGTGCAGGGGGTCTATTTCAGCCCCCCCCCCCGCCTCTGCCCCCTATGGACCCCAGAAAGCCG
>CAJHNH020008455.1:443079-480579 GCA_905116865.2 Candidula unifasciata | reverse complement strand
TCTTCTTCTTCTTCTTCTTCTTCTTCTTCTTCTTCTTCTTCTTCTTCTTCTTCTTCTTCTTCTTCTTCTTCTTCTTCTTCTTCTTCTTCTTCTTCTTCTTCTTCTGCTTCTTCTTCTCTGCTTCTTCTTCTTCTTCTCTCTTCTTCTTCTTCTTCTTCTTCTTCTTCTCTTCTTCTTCTTCTTCTTCTTCTTCTTCTTCTTCTTCTTCTTCTTCTCTCTTCTTCTTCTTCTTCTTCTTCTTCTTCTTCTTCTTCTTCTTCTTCTTCTTCTTCTTCTTCTTCTTCTTCTTCTTCTTCTTCTTCTTCTTCTTCTTCTTCTTCTTCTTCTTCTTCTTCTTCTTCTTCTTCTTCTTCTTCTTCTTCTTCTTCTTCTTCTCTGCTTCTCTTCTTCTTCTTCTTCTTCTCTTCTTCTTCTTCTTCTTCTTCTTCTCTTCTTCTTCTTCTTCTTCTTCTTCTTCTTCTTCTTCTTCTTCTTCTTCTTCTTCTTCTTCTTCTTCTTCTTCTTCTTCTTCTTCTGCTTCTTCTTCTTCTTCTTCTTCTTCTCTTCTTCTTCTTCTTCTTCTCTCTTCTTCTCTTCTTCTTCTTCTTCTTCTTCTTCTTCTTCTTCTTCTTCTCTTCTTCTTGCTTCTTCTTCTTCTCTCTTTCTTCTTCTTCTTCTTCTTCTTCTTCTTCTTCTTCTTCTTCTTCTTCTTCTTCTTCTTCTTCTTCTCTTCTTCTTCTTCTTCTGCTCTGCTCTCTTCTTCTTCTTCTTCTTCTTCTTCTTCTTCTTGCTTCTTCTTCTTCTGCTGCTTCTGCTTCTTCTGCTCTTCTTCTTCTTCTGCTTCTTCTTCTTCTTCTTGCTTCTTCTTCTTCTTCTGCTTCTTCTGCTTCTTCTTCTTCTTCTTCTTCTGCTTCTTCTTCTTCTTCTGCTTCTTCTTCTTCTCTTCTTCTTCTTCTTCTTCTTCTTCTTCTTCTTCTTCTTCTTCTTCTTCTTCTTCTTCTTCTTCTGCTTCTGCTGCTTCTTGCTTCTTCTTCTTCTTCTTCTTCTTCTTCTTCTTCTTCTTCTTCTTCTTCTTCTTCTTCTGCTTGCTTCTTCTTCTTCTTCTTCTTCTTCTTCTTCTTCTTCTTCTTCTGCTGCTGCTTCTTCTGCTGCTTCTTCTTCTTCTCTTCTTCTTCTTCTTCTGCTGCTTCTGCTTCTGCTTCTCTTCTTCTTGCTTCTTCTTCTTCTTCTGCTTCTTTCTTCTTCTTCTTCTTCTTCTGCTTCTTCTTCTGCTTGCTTCTTCTTCTGCTTCTTCTGCTGCTGCTGCTGCTGCCTGCTGCTGCTGCTGCTGCTGCTGCTGCTGCTGCTGCTGCTGCTGCTGCTGCTGCTGCTGCTTCTGCTGCTGCTGCTGCTGCTGCTGCTGCTGCTGCTGCTGCTGCTGCTGCTGCTGCTGCTGCTGCTGCTGCTGCTGCTGCTGCTGCTGCTGCTGCTGCTGCTGCTGGCTGCTGCTGCTGCTGCTGCTGCTGCTGCTGCTGCTGCTGCTGCTGCTGCTGCTGCTGCTGCTGCTGCTGCTGCTGCTGCTGCTGCTGCTGCTGCTGCTGCTGCTGCTGCTGCTGCTGCTGCTGCTGCTGCTGCTGCTGCTGCTGCTGCTGCTGCTGCTGCTGCTGCTGCTGCTGCTGCTGCTGCTGCTGCTGCTGCTGCTTTGCTGCTGCTGCTGCTGCTGCTTCTTCTGCTGCTTCTGCTTCTGCTGCTGCTGCTGCTGCTCTTCTTCTTCTTCTTCACATTCGCTTTCTCTTCATTCTGAACTGTATGTCTTCTGATCATTCCCGTAGCCTTTTTCAGACATCCCATTTCAATGGTAAACTGAATTTTTTTGTTTAAAAGTCATATTTTAGACCTGGGAGTTTGGAATTCACTCTTTGGAGCAAGCCGATTTGAGAATCTTTACACACATCGTCCTGACCTACCGAATGTCTCCGGCACCCTGACAAGAAGGAAATTAAAGATTATTTGCGTGTAATATGACCAGCCAGACTTCCATAACCTCCAGCAACTAACTCAGATATAAAAGTATTTAAAACTAATTTAGGAAACCCCGAAGAATGAATTCCTGATTAAAATGTCATAAATACACTAACGTACATTAACCCTTCACTTGTTTTATGGTTTACTAACTTACTAATTTACAATATTACGTAATTGGCACAATGTATTGCACGTTAACACTCACAACTGCGAATCAAATTTCACTGAAAGTAAAGTAAAGATCCCTTTTCACGTCTTAGGCGTATAGGGTATATGGGAAGAGCTCTATTTTTATACCATCGCAACTAGGTGGGGAATGTGGTCCGCATTACGCCGGCCGTCTTTACTTCCCCAGGACAGCCATCCTGGTACTCATTTTAGGCGGGGACGACCTGTGACGCCCCATACCATGATAAAAATCCACGCAGCCAGCGGTACGTTGAAATTACGAGTCGGACTCGCAACGCCTAAGCCACGGACGCGGCAAATTTCACTGAAAGAGAGATGCGATTATTTATTTGCTAACATTTTATTTTGTAACAGGCAAACATGTGGAAACAGGTATGCTCCGTGAAGAGTTGCAAGCATCGCTTCAGAGGTACTGGGTAGTTAGTGTCCTTTGGATATTTTCTACAGGACATTCTAGTATGCTGGGAAACGAGCAGAGATAGACTGGTCGGTTCTGCACTACTTGGTGGTGCTAGCTGTTGTTATGATGCTTTGGCAGCAAGTAAACAAAATAAATCATTACGGTTTGAGGATAATAGCGCTGCGAGGAGTTACCAGGTGATCTGACCGACGCTCAACACGCGAGGGAAAGGCGAGACGGATAGACAATCACAAAGTTACTGTTACCACCAGAATTGGAACTCTTTGCTTGCTGCTAAAGATGGGGATAGAGCGCTTATGCATGTGTCCCGAGTGTTGTGATGTCGATTCTCAATTCAACATTCAGTTTATTTTGTTACATGCATGAGGAGTGCCCTCAGTGGAAGATGAGGTCAGTGTTCTTCAGTCATGTGATGAGAAAAGAGGCAGCTAACAGCACGGTAATTACTGGAAAAATCAATGGTAGAAGAACAAACGAACGAACGAACGAACGAACGAACGTTATTTTCAAAGGGCTACAAACTAGGCACGTAGACCTGTCTAACATTCCGCCCCTTCAAGCACTCTTCTTTCCAACCCAAGTTGCATATTATCATTAAAGCATGTTATGTTTATATAAAAATAGACACAGTGAAGAAATTTGCATATACACACCATGTATACACAATCAATAGAAATGAGTATATACATTACGTACACATACACTCTTATATGCCCATACATATACAGACACAAGTACACCCATACATATACATGCCTACATATATAGACACACTCATACATACATCCTCGTTCAAATACATACATGCACTCATGCTCATATAGACACATTCAAGTACCCACACTAATATGTTTAAATAAATGCACTCGGACACACTCACAAACACACATACACACACACACATAGAGATGAGAGACAGATGCAGACCACGAGAGACAAAGATTGACGGCCTCAAGCGATGACAGGGTATATGATCCCCGTCAATGTGACCTGATACCCAGGACCGAAACCCGTAGAGAGACATTAGAGCCTACGCCACCGTCAGTGTACACGATAGTCAAGTCAATGACACTTTCCCACGCCTTCCTGGCGTAATTGGGTATAAAGTGCTAGACTTATATAGACCAAACGGCACTTTACTGTGTGATGTGGTTGGCATCACGCCGGCCGCCTTTACTTCCTAGGACTGCAGCTGGTACCCATTCAAGGCTGGGTTGACCTGGAAGCAAAAGATTTTTTTTTTGGGGGGGGGGGGGGGGGGGGGAAGTCCGGTCCCTGTCAGGAACCGAACCCAGAAACCTTTGATCCTCAGGCAAGAGTCTAGCCGTTAGACCACGGCGGCGCCCAGGGTTCACGATGATGATAATGATAAAGAATAGAGGGTCTTTTCACCCATTTACATCCATGTATGACAGCTCGAGGGTCGCAAGTTTAACTAAACTGGAATATCTCCGCTAAAAATAAAAAAAATAAAAACTGTGGGTTGTGGGGAAGGGGGCGGGGGGGGGGGGGGTGGATTGATCATAATTCGGTAAAAAAGAACGTTAATCTCCCCAAACCCTACCCATATACAAATTAGCTCACTTATTATTGGTATTTCCTGAGCCCCGTGCCCTTAGCACAAGGTTACGGGGCTGCTTCGCAATGCTTTTGATATCGCGTGTTGTATTTACCAGCGCTTTTAACACTCCAAAAACATGGAGAAACTAGCTCTAACACAACTCGCCTAGACACTGCTACAATCTATGTGACAGGCATTCTCTTTCTCGGAATTAAAAGGTAAATCAAGACATAACAAAAACCAAACAACAGAGCGAAGCACACCAGTTCCCTTCAATAAAGTCGACCAGCCCAACAAACTTGTGAATGAAAAGTGACCTGCTCTATTTGGGAAGACTAGCGTGAATCTAACCCATAATTCTTATTTAGTGAACAGGCGTGAATGAAACAGCTGCAATCGCGATTTACACTTTCCACTGCCAAAGAAAAATTCATTATCAATGTTTACAGTTTATTTTAAATACGCCACTCGATCTATGTCTTCTTGAATATGGCGAAAAATAACGTTCCCTGCGTGCTTATCTCACTCATGCAGAACCTGAAGCGTGTGAGAGCCACCGGTTACTAGTACTTTGATAACGGCTGCAGGCGCATATTCTCAACAATAAAGCGACAAGAGAGGAAAATATCAGGTGATACCTTTTCCAGTGTAATGGTTACCTGCTAACGCTTACATACGCTTAATCACGACTCGTCATGGATTTTTACTAGGGCAAAGGGGGGGGGGGAGATGGCCGCCCCCACCACCACCAAGGAATAAATCCGCGCCAAAGAACACCAACGCAGACCTCAAACATCTGGCCCCCCACTCGCACGTAATCACCAGATTTCCGGTAAACACATAGGATAAATGACCGTCTTGTTTACGAGCGGGTGTCACCACAAGATGATCCATGCGCCCGTTGGTGGGTGTTGGCGGTCGCCAGGAATCCATTGTTGTTGGGATTAATGATTGTACTCCTAAACTACGTCACGGCGGATAACAAACAAGTACATAAATAACTGGGGAGCCGATGTGGCTTAGGCATTGCGAACGCGCTTCGTAATGCCGGGTGCCGGGTTCGCTCCCAGCTGCGGACGATTTGTCTTCTGTTGGTTTCGACAGTGGTACCGTGAGCTGACCGTTTAGGTAATGGCAAACTACTGAACGCACAACTGACAGAAAATGCTATGATTGTTTCTGCAACGTCCAGTAGAGGATACGCAACTAACTAACTAACATAAATAACTGGGGAGCCGATGTGGTGTAGCGGCTAGATGCTGGCCTGCGGATCTGAAGGTCGGGGGGTGAAGCATGGAGCCGGATTTTTGTTTCTCAAACATGACCTTCGCGCCCAGGTCGACCCAGCTTTGAATAGGTACTTGGTGAAAATCATGGGAAGTAAAGGCGTGATGTTGACCACATTGCACATAGAGGTCTACAGAAAATGCATGACCGGCTCTAGCTCACGGACCGTGCTGCTGACGTCACCGGGGCGGGCTAACATTGCGTTAACGCAGCGGTTAGAAATAAACTATTTTTGACACTGGCGAAGGAAGACAACTTAAATTGTAACTTTTAAGTATTTTCTTCTTCTTCTTCTTCGCGTTCATCAACTGTACACTCTGGCGGAAAGTTATGGTTGTTCGTCCTTACTGAACTGCAGTCCTGCTCCAGAACCTGAGTGTTGCGTGTGCATCCGTTTTACAGATCTCATTCTCTTGTTGGTTCCTTGCCTCTCCGGCAGATGTACTCAGACTTCAAAGGAAGCTCCCCAATTAGTCAACTCTTACGACATGCTTGTTTAGGAGGCAGTGGGTCTATTCTTGTTTACCCCATAATGGGACCCCGGGACCCACACGGGGGTTTTAAGTATCTACATGCCTTCTCTATTAATTTCACAATTTGTAGCCGACGTTTCTTGATTATTGCTGCGGCAGCCCTGGCATACGCTCATGGCACCCCATGGTGCTTCGGCACCCATTTTGAGAACCGCTGCTTTAACACATCGTTAGCTCGACCCAGTGACGTCAGCAACACGGCCCGTTCGCTAGAGCCGGTCATGAAAAAATGAATCTAGCGTCAGATCCTCATCGGCTAATGACGTGTGAAGGCAGCTTTGCCCACTTCTTGTTTAAACGTAAACACACCGGGAGATGTGATAGCGCAGTGGCTGACTGTTCGCTTGCTGACCTGAATGTTTTGGATTCGAATCTGTATTTCGGTGAATGTGTGTAACTGACTTGGGAAATGGAGTCAGGGGCGAGATGTGAGACTGGCTGCCATAAAGAACGAATGCAAGAATATTAGGTAAGCAAAGGGGACAGGGACACATGGGTAGAGAGGCAGACAGTGGGGTACTGGCAGGCAGTGGGGTCCGGGCAGACAGTGGGGTCCGGGCAGACAGTGGGGTCCGGGCAGACAGTGGGGTCCGGGCAGACAGTGGGGTCCGGGCAGACAGTTAGGTACGGGCAGACAGTTAGGTACGGGCAGACAGTTAGGTACGGGCAGACAGTGGGGTCCGGGCAGACAATGGGGTACGGGCAGACAGTTAGGTACGGGCAGACAGTGGGGTCCGGGCAGACAGTGGGGTACGGGCAGACAGTGGGGTACGGGCAGACAGTGGGGTACGGGCAGACAGTGGGGTACGGGCAGACAGTTAGGTTCGGGCAGACAGTTGGGTAGGGAAAGACAGTGGGGTCAGGGCAGACAGTGGGGTAGGGGCAGGCAGTGGGGTCCGGGCAGACAGATGGAAGACGGACAGACAGACAGACCGACCGACCGACCGACCGACCGACCGACCGACCGACCGACCGACCGACCGACCGACCGACCGACCGACCGACCGACCGACCGACCGACCGACCGACCGACCGACCGACCGACCGACCGACCGACCGACCGACCGACCGACCGACCGACCGACCGACCGACCGACCGACCGACCGACCGACCGACCGACCGACCGACCGACAGACAGACAGACAGACAGACAGACAGATAGATAGATAGATAGATAGATAGATAGATAGATAGATAGATAGATAGATAGATAGATAGATAGATAGATAGATAGATAGATAGATAGATAGATAGATAGATAGATAGATAGATAGATAGATAGATAGATAGATAGATAGATAGATAGATAGATAGATAGATAGATAAGATAGATAGATAGAACGAACGAACTAACGAACAAACTTTATGTTCAAAGGGTTAAGAATTGGGCACGCAGGCCCGTTTTACATTCTGCCCTTCGAGGTCTCCTTCCATTCCTACATCATTTCATTCACACATCAAGTAATAAAACAGTATAGAAAGCATCAAAACATTCAATACAAGCACTGAAACGTCTACATTTCTAACTACAACAAACCGTAGTGGTTGTTATAAATCTATGGAAAAAGGCGCTATTTCAAAAATATTTTTCTGTTTTGCCTCTATGGGGGCATGTAATCTGTGCTCAAATAATATTCAAACAGTTTTCGATTGTACCTATAGGGACTAGTGGTATTTTTGATCTGTTGTGGAAGACAATTCCACAATTGAGCTGCGGAGTACGCTAAACTTGTTTTGTAAAGGTCTATCCTAGGTTTAGGGATGTGTAATATGTTCAGGCAATTACTATGCCTTTCATTATATTTAAACAACGGCCATAAATAACATGGAGCCTTTTGGGATAATATTTTGTGCATAAATTTCGCCTTATTGAAAAGTAGACGTTCACGAAGCGGTAGTAGCATAAGACCTTTATACGTTTCGGAACTCACTGTCCAATGATTATTACTTATTAAGCGAATGGCGCGCTTTTGCATAGACGTGAGCCTCTTGATAACAGAACTGGAACAACCATCCCATATTGTAGAACAATAGTCTATATATGTCTGGATTTGAGAAATATAGAATATCTTTCTTGTGTTTTTGTCAAGAAAGTTTTTAATTTTTGAAAGCTGGTACACCTTTTTAGCTGTTTGCTTCACAAGTGCTTGTACGTGTGAGTTGAAGGTCAGATTTGCATCAATGGTCAACCCCAGTACTTTGTGCTCAGTTACACTTTCCACTTGAGTCCTCCCAATGTAGAGTTGAAGCGTTCTCTGTGAATTTAGACTACATAGTTTTTGTCTCGTTGTTATTAGCATAGATTTTGTTTTATTATTATTTATTTGCATACGGTTTGCACTGCTCCATTTAGCTACATTGGTTAGTTCTTGTTGAAATGACGACTCTAATGCACTGCTGGTTTCAGCATTTGCATAGATATTAAGTCGTCTGCGAATAGATCGCAGGACGACGTCAGACATAAGGGAAGATCATTTATGTAAATATTAAATAACAGAGGGCCGAGAATCGAGCCCTGAGGCACCCCAGTATTTAAGCTATTTGTCTGCGATAGGGATTTATTGTAAGAGAATATTTGTTTTCTATTTAACAAAAATGATTTTATTAGCTTTAATAGTCTAGGGTTAAATTTCATTGTTTCTAAATTTCTAATAAGAATTTTATGGTCTGTCATGTCAAAAGCTTTTTTAAAGTCTATAAATACCCCTCCACAAATTTTCTCATCATTAATATTCTTATGCCAGTTTTCTATCATTTTTGTTAAGGCAGTATGGCAAGAATATTGTGGTCGAAACCCTGATCGGTTATCGATTATAAGTTTGTTGCGATCTAAATATTGAAATGTTACTTTATGAATATGTTTCTCTAGTGGTTTTGATAGAGATGATAACAGGGAGATGTGTCTATAGTTACCTGGGATGCTACTGTCTAAGGAACCAGATTTTAGGTGTGGATAAACTTTGGCAATCTTAAATGCCGACGGGAAGTAGCTTTTAGCAAGACACTGGTTGTAGATAAAAGTCAATGACTCGCAAATAGCTGGTGCAGCACTGCGAAGGATTCTATTGCTGATTCCGTCTAAACCGGACGCATTGCTGTTTCTGAGGCTGTTGAGATGTGTAAACACATCAGCCACTGACATGAGAGGTATGTCAGAAGGAATATCTTCGGAGCATTTATTTTCACAAAATGATGAAAGCAGGGATGAATCACAAGGACAATTTGGTATTGTGGCTTTTAATTGTTCTATATCGGCTTCAAAGAACTTACTAAAATCATCTGATGTTATGTTAGATGTCCGTAAACGCGCTGAAGTACCTTTTTTGGTCAATGTATTAATTGCCTTCCATATGTCTTTGGTGTTTGTTTTATCTACTATTAACATTTAAAAAAAGTTCTTCTTCTCCTTACGAATGGCATACTGGACTTTGTTTCGCAGACCTCGGTATTTAATTAAATCTTTATTTTTGTGTGCATTATCTCGCTCTCTCATAACTTCAACTACTTCCTGGGTGATCCATGGGGATTTAGTCTGATGTTTTACGCAGACCTCCTTAATTGGCACATGTTTATCAAATACGCAAAAGAAGGTCTTTAGCCAATATTCAAGAGCGTTATCTGGGTCAGGAAGTTGATAAACATGGCCAAAAGGTGAATTGAGCAGGTCCAGTAGGAATAAATCTTGATTAAAATTGTTGTAGCTTCTAAATTTAATAATTATATGTTCTTGTTTGGTAATTTTCGTTCCTATTTTATTCCACACACACGTTACGGGGTAATGATCGCTCATTGCTGTAGTGGGTACCTTGCATTCTATGATGTTATCAGGACATGTTGCATAAATATGGTCTATAAGTGTTGACGATGATTTTGTTATTCTAGTAGCTTGATTGACTAGCTGTTGGAGATAGTATGAGGCAGTTATGTCTTCCCACGTCTTATTGGATTTTAGGGCGTTTATATTAAAGTCCCCGAGAAGTATTATTTCTCCTACATTGTTGAACACTGTATCCATCATGACGGTGAAGTTTTCATACCACATGTTACTAGCACTAGGGTTCCGATAGAGATAGCAAACTACAATGGGTCTGTGATTTTGTAGCTTAACTTCCAAAAATATGCATTCTACCTCCTTAGTCTCTAAGTCTAGTCTACGGTGAACATTTAGGGAATCACTGACGTAGACCGCTATACCCGTCTCTTGTTTACAATGTGGGTCTCTTCTAATAACTCTAAAACCGTTGATATGTATATCATCATCTGTAATGTTGTTAGACAGACAGACAGACAGACAGACAGACAGACAGACAGACAGACAGACAGACAGACAGACAGACAGACAGACAGACAGACAGACAGACAGACAGACAGACAGACAGACAGACAGACAGACAGACAGACAGACAGACAGACAGACAGACAGACAGACAGACAGACAGACAGACAGACAGACAGACAGACAGACAGACAGACAGACAGACAGACAGACAGACAGACAGACAGACAGACAGACAGACAGACAGACAGACAGGACAGACAGACAGACAGACAGACAGACAGACAGACAGACAGACAGACAGACAGACAGACAGACAGACAGACAGACAGACAGACAGACAGGACAGACAGACAGACAGACAGACAGACAGACAGACAGACAGACAGACAGACAGACAGACAGACAGACAGACAGACAGACAGACAGACAGACAGACAGACAGACAGACAGACAGACAGACAGACAGACAGAGACAGACAGACAGACAGACAGACAGACAGACAGACAGACAGACAGACAGACAGACAGACAGACAGACAGACAGACAGACAGACAGACAGACAGACAGACAGACAGACAGACAGACAGACAGACAGACAGACAGACAGACAGATAGATAGATAGATAGATAGATAGATAGATAGATAGATAGATAGATAGATAGATAGATAGATAGATAGATAGATAGATAGATAGATAGATAGATAGATAGATAGATAGATAGATAGATAGATAGATAGATAGATAGATAGATAGATAGATAGATAGATAGATAGATAGATAGATAGATAGATAGATAGATAGATAGATAGATAGATAGATAGATAGATAGATAGATAGATAGATAGATAGATAGATAGATAGATAGATAGATAGATAGATAGATAGATAGATAGATAGATAGATAGATAGATAGATAGATAGATAGATAGATAGATAGATAGATAGATAGATAGATAGATAGATAGATAGATAGATAGATGGGGGGAGTGAGTGGGCATGTGGTAGGTGGAGAGCAGGCGGAAGACTGACAAACAGACTAGCTCCCGGTGTGAAAGTCGGGACCTGAGTAAGTGATCTAGCCTGCAACATCAAATGGGTACATTCAAATACTCTGGAAAGTAAAAGCGGTGATGAATCGACAGAACGCTCACATGCGGGTCCAAACGTCCTGACGGAGCCGGAACTTTCTCTGAGATGACTGGCTTCCATGTCTACCCAGCCTAAAATAAGGTCTAGTGAGTTTATTGGAAAGTAATGACGGCCGATGTGTCGATTGATTTAAAAACCATTGGTTTATTCACGTCACTTCCGACTCGAACTAATAATTGGGTTCTTTATTAATATCTTACCTCAAAAAGGGGAAATCCAAAGGTCACGGGACAGACTAATATTTCAGGGTTGTAGATAGGCAGCATTCAGTGGTGGGACCTAGGCTGCACTCTGCGTGCACAATTTGTAACCCTTTGAAAATAAAGTTTGTTCGTTCTCTCGTAGGACGTAGGTGGGTTGGGGTTAGGGCCAGTTCTAGAAGTTTTGGGGTCGTTAAAAAAAATTAGAAAGCCGGGAAATCCAGTCTTACCAACCTGCAAAATGTTGGACTGTCCTGTGACGTCATCTAGGATAATATATGAATAAAGCACCATTGATAGCCCAAACAGGTCATCACGTGACATTTTAGCACGGAGGCCGACATTTCCTTCTTCGACCGATGTTAACAGCTCGAGTCGGACGTACTTTACTCTGTGCCCCCAGGCTCCTGAAGCTATCTAAAAGGGTCCTTTACTTCCTATCATTGGTCGATGAGCCGATGTCGTTAAAAAAAAACGGGTTCTTTTACTTCCCTTTAAATGAATATATGAATTTCAATCCCACCAGGACCGCACAGCGAGCGATAAAACACTCAGTGGCACAGTGCCACCATTAAGATGCAAATCACCCGGGCGCAAGTCCCTCATACCCCCTTTCAATTTCTAGGTTATATTAGGGCCTCTGACCACATCTGGGGTGGAGCTTTCTTATTCCTAAAGTCCATGCCGTATGGCGTTGGTAGTCATGTCTATCAACAACCTTCTGTCTCGTGTACTTTAGTCAACTCTGATACAGATGATCTTCCATGCTATGATAAGTGGAGCTACTACTTCTCTTTTTTACTTAACAAAAGGGCAATGTGTACTTTAAAGATAAGACAGGGCAAGACGACAACAATCATTTGATTCACAGCCCCCCCAGCGGCCCTGAAGACGGTGGACGTCTGTAGCGTGTCGCGACAAATATCTGGCGGGTAGATTCTTCAATACACTAGAGTGCGAACCCAAGGAAACAAGTTATTATAGATGATTGTATTCCGGTGTCAATTGACAGACGCTGCCGTTAGTCGCATATCTGAATGCCAAGGGTGAATCGAGTACGTAGTTTTGTTGCTGTTTAAATGTCTGGACTTTCGCTGCTGTTTCTACTGCTGCTGCTGTTGCTACTACCACTACTACTACTACTACTACTACTACTACTACTACTACTACTACTACTACTACTACTACTACTACTACTACTACTACTACTACTACTACTACTACTACTACTACTACTACTACTACTACTACTACTACTACTACTACTACTACTACTCTTACTACTTCTACTAATACTACTTCTACTACTATTACTGCTACTACTACTATTACTGCTACTACTACTACTACTACTACTACTACTACTTCTACTACTACTACTACTACTTCTACTACTACTACTAGTTCTACTCTACCACCACTACAACATCAACAGTAACTACTACCACTACCACCACACCCCCAACACAACAACAACAACAACAACTACTACTACCTACTACTACTACTAAACTACCACTGTTACCACTCTCCTTTACTTTCCAGGACTTTACCCATGACCAACTCAAGGCTGGGTCGACCTGAAAGCCAAGGTCAGTTCGGAAACAGTCCTGCTCTGTCTGGGCCGAAGCCGACGACCTTCAGTTCCATAAGCGAGTGTCTACCCGCTACACTACGACGGCTACAAAATATAATAGTATATTTGAAATAATATGAAATTTATAAACAAATACTTTTTTTTTTTAAACAGTGTTTGGCAACCTGCAGATACTTGGAAAAGGGGAGCGGGGCGGGCGATGGGCGCTCAGCCCCAAACCCAAAAATAATTTTTGGTTTTTAAACAAAAATATAAAAGGAGAACTTTTCTGCATTGTTGAGCGACGGGGGAAGGGGTAGTTTAACTCTCTTTTGTCAGGAGATGGGGACCTGGATCCCCCTAGAAAAATGGAGGGGAGGGGGTGGGGGGTGGCTCATGTTGCCTAAAATCCCCACGTCTTGGGGTGACACTGATTAGGATTCAAACCTTCGACCACAGTGCAGCCAAAAGAGCAAGCTAACAATTCCACTACACAGCTCGTCTGACCACAGGAAGGTCAGCGGGAAAGGTCAGGAATAGGATGTGGAGTTAGGATATACGTTTGAAAAAAAAAAAGACACATCGAGACACTTTTTATTTTTAAAAACTAAAATAGTAAATAAATAAATGAATGAAAGAGCCAAAAGAATGAAGCACCGGTTGAAAAGGTGTGGTACCACATGTGGTTCTGGGGATGGATCTTAACGAGGGCTCCAACTATTCTTCTCTCTTCTCCTTCTGTCTTCTGTTGCTCAATAGGGCATAGATCCTTAACCAACTCGGGTCGAGACGTTCTTTCCTTTGCTATTGGATGCATCCCTCATGTCCTTCCCATCTTTATAGCTTCACCCTCCAGCTCTTTTCTCCATTTTCTTGCGTCTAGCTTTATTTCTTTGCCTCTGTAGGTTCCAGAGCAAAGACATTCTAGTTATGTCATTCTCAGATTTTCTCGACGTGTCCTATCTAACGCCAGCATCTTTTCTTCACCTCTTGGTCCACTGAAACATGTTCGGTTCTCTCCCGAAGGGCTGGTATTTCTATCATATAATTTAATTCCGTCTATTTTGCCCAGGTATCGGTTAATGAATGTTTGTAGCTTATCAGTGATTGTTTCAGTTGTTCTCACTGACTAAGATAAATCCATACCTCCCTGCAGTCATTCTAGAAACAGGCTTGCTACTGAGGGCCTGACCAAGATAAGTAAGTAGGACTAACGTTGCATTTGAAACCCGAATATATTTCCTTGAGAGACAGGAAACAAGGATTCTGCATACAATACAACGAATTCCTGTGACATTTGACTAAAACGCCTAACCAAATGGGGAAGCGGAAAAACGTGCCGCCGGGCAGCCTTTGTCAAACATGAAGTGAACTACACAAAAGTAACAACCAGGAGAGGAGAGTAAGAGATGACGCGAGCAACGTTTTAAAAAATGTGATGTGGAATTAATGAACTAAAATAAACTATGGCCAAAAAACAGTCACCCCCCCCCCCCCCCCCCAAAAAAAAAAAAATAATAATTTATATTGTTAATATATAATATAATGGTGGGAATAAAAGAAATACAAATGTTAATGATACATAAATGATACTGATAAGAGATAGAATAAAGTAAAATTATGAAATAAAAGAAAAAAAAATACAAATAGAATACACCAGATTTGGAAAACAGATCTGTATGCACCACTGAAGTCTTTGAACAAGAGCACGTTACAGACACAGCGAGCAAAAGGACAATCCTCTGAAGTTTACTGTTCGTGAGCGGCATCTGTAACAACAATACCGCCAGCAAACAATAAAATGAAAAGCGAAATGAACAATAAAATGAACTGACAGCGGAACAAAGAGAATTCTTACAATATCAGACAACTCCAGTCTCCCCCCGACAATCGTATGTTTTCTCTGAAATAATTCCCAGCCTCAGTATTCGAGAAAACAAATTTGAGATAAAATTTACAATTTAAATATCATCAATTTTGCCAGCCTGGCATCGATTATCACTGACATATTATCCTAGTTAAATACTGAATCCCATAAGGAAAGTCTGCAGCCAATCCCCGCAACATGACAGATCCAACAGTGTGCAGTCGACCAGAAGCCCTGGTGTCAGGAAACAAGAGGCCGGGCTTAAGCTCTTGGTCTGTCATTAGTATAATCAATTTTAGAAAACTTCTTTGCCAGGGAAATCGAGACGAGTACATACAGTGACATTTCTTGTGTTTCGTGTTTCCTGTTTTCGTATCTTTTGACATCCACGCAAACAGCATTATGAAATGGTTTGGCCTACTTAATATATTTGAATTATATTACGTGTGTATGTGTGCATACTGTGTCATTATGGTGTCATTTTGTTATGGTTTCGTATTCCTTGATATCCACGCAAACAGCATTGTAAAATGGTTTTGTTTATTTTATATTTACATATATATCTTTACTGTGTGTGCGTGTGTGTATGTTTGTGTGTGTGGGTGTGGTCTGTTAGTTGCGTATCCTTAACAGGAAAAAGCAGAACCAATCCCAGAATTTTTGGGTTTTTTTTATAGGCACATTTTACATTCAGAACTTTGGCATCGCACACTAAAGGCGAAGTTTTCGAAAACAACGCAAGATGTTCTGTTGCTAACTCGCTAGCTAAGATCGAACCCGGCACTTCAGCATTACGACGAGCGTTCGCAACACCTTAGCCACAAACGCCGTTTGAATGTATGTGTGTGTGTGTATGTATGTATATGTATGTATGTATGTATGTATGTATATGTATGTATGTATGTATGTATGTATGTATATGTATGTATGTATGTATGTATGTATGTATGTATGTATGTATGTATGTATGTATGTATGTATGTATGTATGTATGTATGTATGTATGTATGTATGTATGTATGTATGTATGTATGTATGTATGTATGTATGTATGTATGTATGTATGTATGTATGTATGTATGTATGTATGTATGTATGTATGTATGTATGTATGTATGTATGTATGTATGTATGTATGTATGTATGTATGTATGTAGGTATGTATGTATGTATGTATGTATGTATGTATGTATGTATGTATGTATGTATGTATGTATGTATGTATGTATGTATGTATGTATGTATGTATGTATGTATGTATGTATGTATGTATGTATGTATGTATGTATGTATGTATGTATGTATGTATGTATGTATGTATGTATGTATGTATGTATGTATGTATGTATGTATGTATGTATGTATGTATGTATGTATGTATGTATGTATGTATGTATGTATGTATGTATGTATGTATGTATGTATGTATGTATGTATGTATGTATGTATGTATGTATGTATGTATGTATGTATGTATGTATGTATGTATGTATGTATGTATGTATGTATGTATGTATGTATGTATGTATGTATGTATGTATGTATGTATGTATGTATGTATGTATGTATGTATGTATGTATGTATGTATGTATGTATGTATGTATGTATGTATGTATGTATGTATGTATGTATGTATGTATGTATGTATGTATGTATGTATGTATGTATGTATGTATGTATGTATGTATGTATGTATGTATGTATGTATGTATGTATGTATGTATGTATGTATGTATGTATGTATGTATGTATGTATGTATGTATGTATGTATGTATGTATGTATGTATGTATGTATGTATGTATGTATGTATGTATGTATGTATGTATGTATGTATGTATGTATGTATGTATGTATGTATGTATGTATGTATGTATGTATGTATGTATGTATGTATGTATGTATGTTTGTTATGTATGTATGTATGTATGTATGTATGTATGTATGTATGTATGTATGTATGTATGTATGTATGTATGTATGTATGTATGTATGTACGTATGTATGTATGTACGTATGTATGTATGTATGTATGTATGTATGTATGTATGTATGTATGTATGTATGTATGTATGTATGTATGTATGTATGTATGTATGTATGAATGTATGTATGTATGTATGTATGTATGTTTCCCATTTGGGATAGGGCCTTTTTGACACATGGGCCTCCCAGCTTAGGGCCACATGTTTAACCAAGTCAAGTCTCTATCTATAAAACCATTGTTCATTCATGTGAGTGGCTATTGTAGGGGCTGCAGCATACTGGTTTGTCAAGGGGCCCATAATGGCTTCATCAGTCCGAATTGTAAATAACGGCCTGAAGTGAAGTGGTAGGAGATTTCTAGATCAGTTCTTTCTATAGTGAGAAGACACGCACAATCACGGGGGCCTACATAATGACTTACACTCTCACAGATATACACACGTATTCACACGAACACGCACGCACACACACACACAGACACACGCGAACGTACACACCACACAAACACACATACAGGTCTTGCCAAAAGCTCTGTTAAAATGTTTACATCAAATATATAGGAAAACAAACCTTAGTAACATTAAAAACAGTGACTACTTTCTTACAAAACAAACAACTTCAATCTTAACTTGTTCACATCTAGAACAGCCGAGAATAGTTTTGCGGTCTGACCGGAACATTCAAAATATGACGCAGTTGGAGAATCCTCTAAAATCTACAGAAATCAAAACTGTCAGTCTATGACGTTGGAATCGCCATCCATGGCTTCTGGCAAGTATTCCCCCCCCCCCCCCCCCCCCCCCCCCCCCCGCCCTCCCCCCCCCCCCCCCCGTTTGGGAGGATGTCTTTGTCTGGGTTATGTCTATTTTTCCCCAAAAATAATATTACTTGATTGGCTGCCGCGAAATGCTTGTAAATAAAATTGAGCACAGAAAATGAAGTTGTGTTTAGGTTGCAATTATAACAAGAAAAAATACAAGCAAATAAAAATAAAAAAAAAAAATCTTAGTAGATAGCTATGCCGTAGTAAGTGAACACTCAGTGTACGCCTAAATATTACCAGGGCCCACATGGGTAGCAAAGAATAGGAAAGCCTAGCAAGCATGTCGTAACAACGACTCAATGTAGGGTTGGACCCAGCTGTCTCATCCAGTACCCAAAAAAAAAAAGTTGCCACCAAAACCAACCGACTATGGATATGTCAACAAGAGCAACAAATCGTCCCAAATATGTGCTGCTTTATGGAGCGGAAACATGGACAACGACTAAAACAATTACGAATAAACTAGAAACATTAATGCATTCGTGTCTGCGCAGAATAGAACTGGTATGATGGAATCAATAATGCCAAGCTTCGGGGGAAAGAACTAAACTAATTCAAGTAACTTAAGAGGTGAAGAAAAGACGCTGGCATTGGATAAAACATGCGATGAGAAAACCTGAGAACTATGTAATTAGACGTGTTTTACACTGGAACCCACAGAAGCTTAACTAAAAAAAAAAAAAAAAAAAACACACACACACACACACACACACACTCACAGACAAAAGAACGCACAAGAGAAGGTAGCTAGAAAGTGATGTTAAAGAGACATAGAGGGCAGCTAGAAAGTGACATTAAACAAACAGAGAGGGCAGCTAGAAAGTGACGTTAAAGAGACAGAGAACACAGCTAGAAAGTGACGTTAAAGAGACAGAGAGGGCGGCTAGAAAGTGACGTTAAAGAGACAGAGAGGGCAGCTAGAAAGTGACGTTAAAGAGACAGAGAACACAGCTAGAAAGTGACGTTAAAGAAACAGAGAGGGCGGCTAGAAAGTAACGTTAAAGAAACAGAGGGGGCGGCTAGAAAGTGACGTTAAAGAGACAGAGAGGGCAGCTAGAAAGTGACGTTAAAGAGACAAAGAGGGCAGCTAGCAGCTAGAAAGTGACGTTAAAGAGACAGAGAGGGCAGCTAGAAAGTGACGTTAAAGAGACAGAGAGGGCAGCTAGAAAGTGACATTAAAGAAACAGAGAGGGCAGCTAGAAAGTGACGTTAAAGAAGCAGAGAGGGCAGCTAGAAAGTGACGTTAAAGAGACAGAGAGGGCAGCTAGAAAGTGACATTAAAGAGACAGAGAGGGCAGCTAGAAAGTGACGTTAAAGATACAGAGAGGGCAGCTAGACAGTGACATTAAAGAGACAGAGAGGGCAGCTGGAAAGTGACGTTAAAGAGACAGAGAGGGCAGCTAGAAAGTGACGTTAAAGAGACGGAGAGGGCAGCTAGAAAGTGACATTAAAGAATCAGAGAGGGCAGTTAGAAAGTGACATTAAAGAGACAGATGGCAGCTAGAAAGTGACATGAAAGAGACATAGAGGGCAGCCAGAAAGTGACATTAAAGAGACAGAGAGGGCAGCTAGAAAGTGACATTAAAGCGACGGAGAGGGCAGCTAGAAAATGACGTTAGAGACAGAGAGAGCAGCAAAAAAGTGACGTTAAAGAGACAGAGAGGGCAGATAGAAAGTGACGTTAAAGAGACAGAGAGGGCAGATAGAAAGTGACGTTAAAGAGACAGAGAGGGCAGCTAGAAAGTGACGTTAAAGAGACAGAGAGGGCAGCTAGAAAGTGACGTTAAAGAGACAGAGAGGGCAGCTAGAAAGTGACGTTAAAGAGACAGAGAGGGCAGCTAGAAAGTGACGTTAAAGAGACAGAGAGGGCAGCTAGAAAGTGACGTTAAAGAGACAGAGAGGGCAGCTAGAAAGTGACATTAAAGAGACAGAGAGGGCAGCTAGAAAGTGACGTTAAAGAGACAGAGAGGGCAGCTAGAAAGTGACGTTAAAGAGACAGAGAGGGCAGCTAGAAAGTGACGTTAAAGAGACAGAGAGGGCAGCTAGAAAGTGACGTTAAAGAGACAGAGATGGCAGATAGAAAGTGACGTTAAAGAGACAGAGAGGGCAGCTAGAAAGTGACGTTAAAGAGACAGAGAGGGCAGATAGAAAGTGACGTTAAAGAGACAGAGAGGGCAGATAGAATGTGACGTTAAAGAGACAGAGAGGGCAGCTAGAAAGTGACGTTAAAGAGACAGAGAGGGCAGCTAGAAAGTGACGTTAAAGATACAGAGAGGGCAGCTAGACAGTGACATTACAGAGACAGAGAGGGCAGCTGGAAAGTGACGTTAAAGAGACAGAGAGGGCAGCTAGAAAATGACGTTAAAGAGACGGAGAGGGCAGCTAGAAAGTGACATTAAAGAAACAGAGAGGGCAGTTAGAAAGTGACATTAAAGAGACAGATGGCAGCTAGAAAGTGACATGAAAGAGACATAGAGGGCAGCCAGAAAGTGACATTAAAGAGACAGAGAGGGCAGCTAGAAAGTGACATTAAAGCGACGGAGAGGGCAGCTAGAAAATGACGTTAGAGACAGAGAGAGCAGCAAAAAAGTGACGTTAAAGAGACAGAGAGGGCAGCTAGAAATTGACGTTAAAGAGACGGAGAGGGCAGCTAGAAAGTGACATTAAAGAAACAGAGAGGGCAGTTAGAAAGTGACATTAAAGAGACAGATGGCAGCTAGAAAGTGACATGAAAGAAACATAGAGGGCAGCCAGAAAGTGACATTAAAGAGACAGAGAGGGCAGCTAGAAAGTGACATTAAAGCGACGGAGAGGGCAGCTAGAAAATGACGTTAGAGACAGAGAGAGCAGCAAAAAAGTGACGTTAAAGAGACAGAGAGGGCAGCAAAAAAGTGACGTTAAAGAGACAGAGAGGGCAGATAGAAAGTGACGTTAAAGAGACAGAGAGGGCAGATAGAAAGTGACGTTAAAGAGACAGAGAGGGCAGCTAGAAAGTGACGTTAAAGAGACAGAGAGGGCAGATAGAAAGTGACGTTAAAGAGACAGAGAGGGCAGATAGAAAGTGACGTTAAAGAGACAGAGAGGGCAGCAAAAAATTGACGTTAAAGAGACGGAGAGGGCAGCTAGAAAGTGACATTAAAGAAACAGAGAGGGCAGTTAGAAAGTGACATTAAAGAGACAGATGGCAGCTAGAAAGTGACATGAAAGAAACATAGAGGGCAGCCAGAAAGTGACATTAAAGAGACAGAGAGGGCAGCTAGAAAGTGACATTAAAGCGACGGAGAGGGCAGCTAGAAAATGACTTTAGAGACAGAGAGAGAGCAGCAAAAAAGTGACGTTAAAGAGACAGAGAGGGCAGCAAAAAAGTGACGTTAAAGAGACAGAGAGGGCAGATAGAAAGTGACGTTAAAGAGACAGAGAGGGCAGATAGAAAGTGACGTTAAAGAGACAGAGAGGGCAGCTAGAAAGTGACGTTAAAGAGACAGAGAGGGCAGATAGAAAGTGACGTTAAAGAGACAGAGAGGGCAGATAGAAAGTGACATTAAAGAGACAGAGAGGGCAGATAGAAAGTGACGTTAAAGAGACAGAGAGGGCAGCTAGAAAGTGACGTTAAAGAGACAGAGAGGGCAGATAGAAAGTGACGTTAAAGAGACAGAGAGGGCAGATAGAAAGTGACATTAAAGAGACAGAGAGGGCAGATAGAAAGTGACGTTAAAGAGACAGAGAGGGCAGATAGAAAGTGACGTTAAAGAGACAAAGAGGGCAGCTAGAAAATGACGTTAGAGACAGAGAGAGCAGCAAAAAAGTGACGTTAAAGAGACAGAGAGGGCAGCAAAAAAGTGACGTTAAAGAGACAGAGAGGGCAGATAGAAAGTGACGTTAAAGAGACAGAGAGGGCAGATAGAAAGTGACGTTAAAGAGACAGAGAGGGCAGCTAGAAAGTGACGTTAAAGAGACAGAGAGGGCAGATAGAAAGTGACGTTAAAGAGACAGAGAGGGCAGATAGAAAGTGACGTTAAAGAGACAGAGAGGGCAGCAAAAAAATTGACGTTAAAGAGACGGAGAGGGCAGCTAGAAAGTGACATTAAAGAAACAGAGAGGGCAGTTAGAAAGTGACATTAAAGAGACAGATGGCAGCTAGAAAGTGACATGAAAGAAACATAGAGGGCAGCCAGAAAGTGACATTAAAGAGACAGAGAGGGCAGCTAGAAAGTGACATTAAAGCGACGGAGAGGGCAGCTAGAAAATGACGTTAGAGACAGAGAGAGAGCAGCAAAAAAGTGACGTTAAAGAGACAGAGAGGGCAGCAAAAAAGTGACGTTAGAGAGACAGAGAGGGCAGATAGAAAGTGACGTTAAAGAGACAGAGAGGGCAGATAGAAAGTGACGTTAAAGAGACAGAGAGGGCAGCTAGAAAGTGACGTTAAAGAGACAGAGAGGGCAGATAGAAAGTGACGTTAAAGAGACAGAGAGGGCAGATAGAAAGTGACATTAAAGAGACAGAGAGGGCAGATAGAAAGTGACGTTAAAGAGACAGAGAGGGCAGCTAGAAAGTGACGTTAAAGAGACAGAGAGGGCAGATAGAAAGTGACGTTAAAGAGACAGAGAGGGCAGATAGAAAGTGACATTAAAGAGACAGAGAGGGCAGATAGAAAGTGACGTTAAAGAGACAGAGAGGGCAGATAGAAAGTGACGTTAAAGAGACAGAGAGGGCAGCTAGAAAATGACGTTAGAGACAGAGAGAGCAGCAAAAAAGTGACGTTAAAGAGACAGAGAGGGCAGCAAAAAAGTGACGTTAAAGAGACAGAGAGGGCAGCTATAAAGTGACGTTAAAGAGACAGAGAGGGCAGATAGAAAGTGACATTAAAGAGACAGAGAGGGCAGATAGAAAGTGACGTTAAAGAGACAGAGAGGGCAGCTAGAAAGTGACGTTAAAGAGACAGAGAGGGCAGATAGAAAGTGACGTTAAAGAGACAGAGAGGGCAGATAGAAAGTGACATTAAAGAGACAGAGAGGGCAGATAGAAAGTGACGTTAAAGAGACAGAGAGGGCAGCTAGAAAGTGACGTTAAAGAGACAGAGAGGGCAGATAGAAAGTGACGTTAAAGAGACAGAGAGGGCAGATAGAAAGTGACATTAAAGAGACAGAGAGGGCAGATAGAAAGTGACGTTAAAGAGACAGAGAGGGCAGATAGAAAGTGACGTTAAAGAGACAGAGAGGGCAGCTAGAAAATGACGTTAGAGACAGAGAGAGCAGCAAAAAAGTGACGTTAAAGAGACAGAGAGGGCAGCAAAAAAGTGACGTTAAAGAGACAGAGAGGGCAGCTATAAATTGACGTTAAAGAGACAGAGAGGGCAGATAGAAAGTGACATTAAAGAGACAGAGAGGGCAGATAGAAAGTGACGTTAAAGAGACAGAGAGGGCAGATAGAAAGTGACATTAAAGAGACAGAGAGGGCAGCTAGAAAGTGACGTTAAAGAGACAGAGAGGGCAGATAGAAAGTGACGTTAAAGAGACAGAGAGGGCATGTGGTGTGTTGCATGCAATAGCAACGAATAAGACTTAATTGCGAGATCTGGTTAAGGGCAAATGATCCATTGGGCGCAAAAAGGACAGAAAATAAAATTAACGTTAAAAAAATGGGGGGGGGGGGTGGGGGGATGTGTCTTCCATTGCTAAAACACTTCAAATATCCTTTAAACAAAAAGCTCAAGCTCACATATCGATTGAATTACGATAAAATATACAGGGGCCCTTAGATCCATCACAGTGACCACTCAGCTGCTGGTCCTACACGATTATGCAGATTCCATCGATGCAGTCTGGACACTGAAAAATGCCAATCTCACTCCATCCCATTCTAGCAAGAAAAAAAAAAAAAAAACCTCGACGACGTCCCACCTGCTGTTGGCAACAGTCTCTGGTTATCTTTGTGGTCGGTTTATTTGCACCACTTGAGTGGCTAAAGTTGGGGTACGTGCGCCAACTGTCTGGTTTTATGTTTCTATGCTTGTAGTTAGACCGCTCTCTCCTGTCCGTGTTATAATGTTTTCTGCCTGAAGAATGCGTTTATGTATGTAAGTTGTACCCTCCAAGAGATAATCACCCGGTGACACAAAGTGCCACCAAGCTGATGAGGATCTTCTTCTATCTTCTTTTTACCCCACCAGGACATTACACAAGCAATCAACACCCGATGACATAGTGCCACCATGTGGATGAGGATCATCTGTGGAGAGGTCCCAGAAACTGCGTTCAGCAATTAGACCATATTTATGGCCGGGCTATATTGCGGCCCCTGGCAAGAGCCAGAGTAGGGCTTTAAAAAATTAAAAATTGCATCCCACGAGGGGATAACTAGACTTAATAAGTAGAATGAGGATATGTTCACCTAATGTATTCATCCTACCACTCCGCAAACTATCCATCAATCAGTCTATTAAACCAACCAATCAACCCCTTACAGTCAGGCAACAAACTAGACAGCCGAGCAATCAATAAGCTGATCAAACAAACAACAATTTAACCAGCCAATCAATGAACTAGTCACAGAAACAATAAGACACCAACCCACAAATCAAAACATCAACCACAAGCTTCACTTGGAAGGTCACTGGTGGTCATAATACTTCAGATTGTTTTTCTCCAGGCAATGCCGGCGTGATGGGGAATGAACAGGAGGACATATTGACTGGATCTGCACTATTGGGTGGTGAATTGATACATGACAAGACAAATGTGGTCAAGGTCCGTTGGGAAGTCAGAAGAGAAATTGGACTATTATGGCCTGGAGAGAATGATGCTAGGTGTAACCAGAGGGTCTGGCCGGCTTCCTACCCTAATAGGATAGGCAAGACGGAAATTTTACCAGACTACTTCTTTTACCATTGGTGAAGCTCTGCGTTGGCTCCTGAAGATAGGGGACGGAGCACAAATGGGAATGCCCCGTGTGCTGTGGTGTCAAATCTTGACTCAACTCAGCTGAACTCAACAAACCATCCTTCCATCCATCTCACCATCCAATCAACCAGCCATACAGCCTGACTCGTCCAAACACCAAACAATCATATGATCATCACCATGTAGCAAGTCTTTTGCAGAACGTCGCTCTCAAACAGCCTGTCTGAAAAAAAAGTTCGGTTTCTCGCCAGCTGTCCTGACTCGTGAAATTTCTAGCCCAAGGTGCCCATCTTGGTACTGGTCAGTCCCTGCCTCTCATTCCTGGCACCATGACCTGCTACGATTGTTTATAATCCGCCATAAAGAGCTTGGTGTAATCACAATACTTCAGTCACGCTGTTGGCTTGCCCAGTGTTTTTCAAACTTCGTACACCTGTGGTTCCCCAAAACGATGAAAAATGTGATAGCTAACCAAACACAGAAACGAGCAGGCAGATAGACTGGCTGGTTCTGTACCACTTGGTGGTGAACTAATGAATGACAAGCTAGATGTTGTGAGGGTCCTTTGGGAGCGAGTGAAAAGTGAGGAGGCGCGAATAGATCATTACGGTCTGAGGAGAATGGCACTGCGGGGAGCTACCGGGGTATCTGGTCGACGCTCAACTCTCAAGAAAACGGAGAGAAGGACATATACTTAGACATTTACTGGTACCATCAGAATTGGAACTCTTCGCAAGCTGCTGAAGATGGGGACGGAGTGCTGTGATGTCGATTCTTAATTAGACACTTAACATTCAAGAAACACAACCAAATGTAGACAGAAGTGACTGATTAAAAATCAAATACTATAAAACTGCAGTTTTCAAAGAATGCGACATCTGGTGGCGCTTACAGGTTATAAACTCTGAGACACATGGCTGGAGCGTTAAATCTGATAGATGAAATGCTGCAGTAACATCCATTCGATTTATCTGTTTTCGTTTTTATTACACAGACAGGAAGTCGAAAAGACGACCAACAATCTGATATTTATATAGCTAAGACATGGATATTCCCCCCCCCCCTCTCTCTCTCTCTCTCTCTCTCTCTCTCTCTCTCTCTCTTGTTATACCCCACCAGGACATCACACAAGCGATAAACACACAGTAACACAATGTGTCACCAAGCGGGTCAGGATCACCCGTGAAGAGGTCCCAGAAACCTCTTTCAGCCGTTATGCCATATTTATGGCCCGGTTATATTCAGGGCCCCCGGAAATAGTGGCTCCATTCAAAGACATATAGAACCAATGAGACCAACAAAGATGATACAATATCGTGGATATGAAACCTCCCAAACCGGACACAAAAACGAAAGACTCAAACTCAAAAGCAAAAGCCAAGACCAGGTGAGAGAGGCAGAGCGGTTGTACCAAAGAAAACCATGAGAGAGTTGGTGGAACGATCCACACAGACCTCAGATCAATAGCACGAGGACCAGGTGAGAGAGGCAGAGCGGTTGTACCACAGAAATCCATGAGAGAGTTGGTGGAACGATCCAGGCAGACTTCAGATCAATAGCACGAGGACCAGGTGAGAGAGGCAGAGCGGTTGTACCAAAGTAATCCATGAGAGAGTTGGTGGAACGATCCAGACAGACTTCAGATCAATAGCACGAGGAACAACGACGAATAGAAACGTACATATTTTATTGAGGGACGATTATCCATCGGAAATACAAAAGAATACATTTGGTCCATAAGAAAAAATTCCAAGCAATCAACAGAAGGACAGGCTGGAACATCTCGTATGGCGATATAGACGATGACGACATACCAACAACGCCGACGAAGCCTAAACATGATCGCCATAGCAACTGAGGACCTAGTAGAGGAACAACAGCGATAACAGCTACTGAAAAAACGCGAAAAACTGGTACAGCATGTCGCGCGCCCACGTGGGTAAATACACTGATATAGTGAGGGTGTGGGTTTGAACCTTAACAATGCCCACCCACGTGAGAAGCTGGACTATTATCTAAGCTATGTTGATCCTAGACAGTCCTGGATAGCCAAGAAAACAGCGTGTGGCTCGTTCCATGAAATGAAAGTTGCTGTACTTGTATCCACAGGAGTAGGAGAAGGGATAGATAGATATCTGGATACACCCACTGTGATATAATCCAGGTGCTCAGTTAACCCCTCCGACTGCTCTCCTCTCCTGGCATTACTTAAAAGCCCCCATCAAGTGATTTAAATATTTGTTAGCTGAAGTAAACTAATATGCACAAAGACACTTGAACCTAAGTACACAATTTACTCAAATATGTTGTAACAACATCAAACATGATTTATTTTAATAAATCGAAATTAAAATGAACTTGTTTAGGCTAGTAGAGTTGGGATGATGTTATAGATGACATTAAAGTTGTACATAACTTAGCTTCTAGTAGGAGAATTCACCGTCGGACAGTTCTCGGCTTGAGACCCTGTCTATTCTTTTCCAGTTTGTCGTCCTCACTGCTTTCATGCAGGTCGTTACACTCAGACGGTCGGCAAATAATGGATGCCTACTAGTCCCTGCCCAATGTGGGAACTGGAAAATGAAACCACTATGCCAAAATTTCTGTCTCAAGCTTAGGTTAAGCCCAACAGATGGTATGTGCTTGACAGAGTCTCATTTACCAGACCTAGAGTTCACCACTTTATAACTTTTATTAAGCTCCTCCTACATTACGCCTAAAATCATTCTCATTCAAGGATATCACAGCTCCTCCCTGTGGGTAAGTTTATTCGCTGTCAGTCAGGGCTGTACAACACTTGTTTAAATTCCCACGCTAGGATCTCCTGGTCAATTCATCTGACAAGAGCAAATAGGACAAGTCACACCTCCAGTCTACTTCACCTGTCATCACAATAAAATCAGACTTTGTCAATTCTTCTGCCAACACTTTCAGCTCACTGTATCAATATTGACGATCTGACCGGCACTCCAGTTAGGTAACCTCAGGGGGAGATAATGGCAATTAGCCCTTGTTATCTGCTCCTGAAGGTCTGGCTAGGAGATAAATATCTGATACCAACAAATGGTGTGCAAATCTCCAGTCAGTAAGTCTGCTGGGTCAGTCTTATCTCTGTACCTTAACACTTAACATCTGGGAAAAAGTTTTAGTGTTTGATATGACCAACGGTCCAGGAGAATTAAATGTTTGCTGTGGTCGTCTTACTTAGATTAATGATGTATCCAAATCCCTATTTTCCTGTGTACTTTCAAGATACAAAGAAATAAAAGTAGGTTGAGGAAAGACATTCTGAAGTCACCGAGCGTATCGTCACAAGCAACATCTCCATGACTAGCTCAGAAGACAGTCCAATCAATGGCAGTAACACCACTAACGGATCCAATTAGATCCAAGCCTGCACAATGACACAGACACGACCTGGTCGGCCAGATAGACACGGGAGACTTACATAAAGCACCAAACACATCGCAACTACAACGCAAACATTCTGTTGCCATAATTATAACCCATATTGACAAGGACGATACAGCTCTCCTATCAGAGGTTGAACGTGGCTATTTGAAATATAACGAAATAACCAGTAAACCAGCTTTCCAACCAACCAATCAATTAGTCGACAAAC
Organism: Candidula unifasciata; assembly: GCA_905116865.2. Classification (NCBI taxonomy): domain Eukaryota; kingdom Metazoa; phylum Mollusca; class Gastropoda; order Stylommatophora; family Geomitridae; genus Candidula; species Candidula unifasciata. The sequence goes on along the minus strand of CAJHNH020008455.1, from coordinate 452,200 downwards.
AAACTAGTCAAATAATTGTTTAACCATCCATTCGTCCGTCCATTCAATCAGCCGCCCACAAAACCAGCCATCTGACAAAGCAACCAACCATCAGTCTCTTCAACCATCTGTGGGATCACACAAAAACAACAAATTTGGACAAGTCCTTTAACATCAGTCCTTGTCATCTTTTGGCCATTTCGATCGACGAAAACACACTTAGAAGAAGACCAATATGTATGAGAACGAAGAAACATTAAGTAACAGCTAGTACAGATAACACAGACATACATCAGAAAGAAACAAATGAACAGTGCAACGATCCATCAGTCTGCATTCGTGCACGCGAGTTCACAAGGTTATGTCCAGACTGATCGATGTGTTTATGTCCCAGACCTCATCTCATGAAAGAGAGTTACTGCTGGACACGCAAAATACTCGAGGCCGTGTTGGATGTAGGTCCCAGCTAAATCAGCTAAGTCGTGGGTTCGAGTCTTGATGGAACCTGGTTTGCTTCAAAAATTACCTTACGTCCCAGGTCGACACAGCCTTGAGTGGGTTACATGTGCAGTCTTTGGAAGTAAAGGCGACCGGCGTGATGTTGACAACATCACACACCAAGTGCCGAAAGGCCTATACAAAGTCGATCTCTCTATGCCCAATACTCCAAAAGGCGTGAAAAAAAGTACTTTATTTACTTACACAGGCTCCATCTTGAGGCCTCATAATTTATAGGTGCCTCTACACATTCCAATCTCTCCCCCCACCCTCCCCCCTCGAAAAAAAATATTATTTTCAGGCTTTATTAATATCCTACCCCAAACAGAGGAAATCCATAAGTCAAGGGACAGTCTACTATTTCAAGGGGTGGTAGATAGACTGCATGAAATCGGGGAACCTAGGCTGCATGCTGTCGTGGGACTAGGTGGGTTGGTGTTAAAGGCAAGCTCTAGATGTTTTGGGGTCGTTAAAAGCATCAAAAAGCCGGGAAACCCAGTCTTACCACTCTCTAACATGTTGTACTGTCATGTGACGTCATCTGCTGTAGGATATTAATAAAGAATACAATTTTCTTTTAATATATTTTAAATTCAAATTTTTTTTTTTTAAATTTAGCCTTTTTATGATCATATGATATAATTTCTGGGATTGTGCAAACACATTTATTATTGTTGAAATTGTACTTCAGTTATAAAGAATTCACTTTTTTGCTTCATGTATGTAATTGTTACTGTAGTATGCACCTGACAAGATACAGCGAAATATGCCAGGCAATAAATTGTACCATCTATTGTTTGTGTCTTCTTTCTTCAAATTTACAACGGGGAAATATTGCTTTGACGTTCATTATTATTTTTATTAATAAAATTTAAACGACAATATATTTCCATTATCCATATATTTAAAAAACAACAAATGAAATGGTTTGAACACCTAACAAAAATGCCCTGATACTATCCACCACAGAGAGCCACACTAAAACGTTACAACGGGTATAAAGCGAGTGGAAGACCTAGGAAATAATGATGGCATTAAGAACAGCCTTACAGATATGAACATCAGTCTTGATAGTGCTCTTGACAGAGCTCATCAACAAATGTTACATCTCCCCCCGACACTTCGATGAGGTAAAATGTGGAAGAAAAGAAGAAGAAGAAGAAGATATATTTAAAAGACGTATATATTTTTGATTTGTCTGCGATTTGCTGGTGTAATTCAAAACAATAGGTTCCTCTTGGCTTTTTTTTTTCACAGATATGTGGTCACTGTCGCCAGAGCTATGAAGTTCGTGCTTTGTGTGGCGCCCCTGTCAAACAACTAGGCCGGTCTGCGAAGAAATACTGAACTATAGGTGATAAACCTCTGGACAATGAAGCCGTTATAGTATAAAAAGAAAAATTTAACCTGTTGTGTTGAGATGATCGCAGTCTGTGAATGAATGTGCGGTTAAAATATCGTGAAAGTATGGGGGTGACTGCAGTCAAGCTAATACAAGGAATTCCAGAGAAATTTGACTAAAACGCTCAACGAAATGGGGAAGCAGAAAAACGTGCACATGACAACACAAATAACGTTTCGGCCGGCAGCCGTTGTCAAACATGAAGTGAACTACACAAATGTAATATAGAGAAGACTGTATCCGAAACGTTATTTATTGTTTAGTGCAAGTATTTCTGCCTCCCCATTTCGTTAAGCTTTTTAGTCACATTCCACTGGAATTCCTAGTTAAAATATCCAAGGCTTTTTGTCTGAACTATTAATAACGTTGAGTTTGTGGATGATTGTGGAATTTAAATGCTAAAGATTTGCAAATGATTGCACAATCAAAATAATCTCATTTTGCGGCTCATTGCATAATAACATTCCTAGCTGATGAATGATTGCACGGAGGAAAAAAAATTGCAGGTCTTCAGAACGACTGTAGAATCAAATCAGTAAAGTTCGCTAAAAAATTACTGGGGAGTGGTCTAAAGGGCTTAGACCTTGTTTAACTGCCTAACAGTAATGAAAACAATTACTATATATGAGAACTGTAATTATTTTTATTATTACTATTATTAGTGTAGAAGTAAGCAAGGCTTGTGCCCTTCTGCGACGCTTGGAAATTGTTGTGGGGGAGGAGGGAGGGGGGGGGGGTGTTGGAGGACTAGTCAGCGGCGCCCCTCCCCCTCTTATTGACTGTGGTGACACGCTTGGGTCAGGGGCCAACTCAACCCCAATCACCCCCCCCCCCTCCTCACCCTTTAAAAAAAAACCCACATTTTGAAAATTATTGGGATGCCCCCAACTCTACAAAAAAATGTTTACATTCAGGCGCCTATGTAGAAAACGCGGCTTCTTCTTCAATTGAACGTCTTGTAAACACCTTAACACCATGACAGCAAGACTACGTGAAAAGAACATATCTTTCCTGTGACTATTCCATACTGCCTGATCAATAACAGACATACCAGTGCACACTTACTGTGTTTTTCTGTCTGCAGCTGGTGCCCTTTCTAAGAAATGTAATTAAACACATTGACAGGCTCAGGAGATGTGCTCCCTGCCAACATACAATAGCCGTTTGATTTAACAGATCTGTACTTCGTGTAAAAACCTCTCGGGTAATTAGGTAATTTGACAAATGAACATTGTTCTTAATCTGCCTTGTTTTATTAATAATGAACGCACGCTGACAAATGTGTTTTCTTCTTCTTCTTCTTCTTCTTCTTCTTCTTCTTCTTCTTCTTCTTCTTCTTCTTCTTCTTCTTTTTTTTTTTCTTCTTCTTTTTCTTCTTCTTCTTCTACTTCTTCTTCTTCTTCTTCTTCTTCTTCTTCTTCTTCTTCTTCTTCTTCTTCTTCTTCTTCTTCTTCTTCTTCTTCTTCTTCTTCTTCTTCTTCTTCTTCTTCTTCTTCTTCGTCTGTCTGTCTGTCTGTCTGTCTGTCTGTCTGTCTGTCTGTCTGTCTGTCTGTCTGTCTGTCTGTCTGTCTGTCTGTCTGTCTGTCTGTCTGTCTGTCTGTCTGTCTGTCTGTCTGTCTGTCTGTCTGTCTGTCTGTCTGTCTGTCTGTCTGTCTGTCTGTCTGTCTGTCTGTCTGTCTGTCTGTCTGTCTGTCTGTCTGTCTGTCTGTCTGTCTTCATCTTCCTCTTCTTCTTTTCCTTCTTCTCCTTCTGAATTCACACTTAAAATGATGGCTGGCACCCGTGTTCTGGCTTACAGTGATATCTCCACTTTGGGGGCTACAATAACACATCCGATTTCGACAAAACCTTGATTTGCCGTCTATTATGACACGCATGTGAAGGATCAGTGGGTCTGCCACACCCAGTCCCCCCCCCCTTTTCCTGGCAACCTCCACCCCCTTCCTGACCACCCCTCCCCCCTCCATAAATGGGCTTTTGAACTGAAATGTTACAGACAAATTCTCAAAGCACCGTTGACGACGAGGAAGAATAATAACGTCGACATCGTGCATGACCTGAAAACAAAGGAGAACTGGCTCATAAACAGCATCCTGTCCCGAACGTTGGGGTATCTGGGTCCTGGAAAGCGCCATGGTGGTCTGGAGGAAACTGTGATGGAGGGTACAGTTTCCTGGAAACAAGGCAGAGGTAGACTTCGTGAATATGGACACACGACATTGAAGATGCACTAGCTGTGAAAGCACATAGGGCTGGAGAACTGGCTAGATGAAGAGAAGGAGACTTTTAGGGGTGGCGTGAAGAGAGCGATTTTTTGTAAAGGACATGCTGATTGATTGCGCTTAACTACAAAAGTGGAAGAAGATGATGATGATGATGATCATCTTCTGTGGAGTGTTTTCAAGCCGCAGAAGTCAAGAACGTGCCAAGTCTAGCTTGGACTAAATGGCAACATGTTTTAACTATTTCCGCAGAATGAAGAGGGGAGGAAAAAATTGTGACTACCCAACAACGGCAGGGAAAATACATTTGTCTGGTAAAAGGGTTTGTGTGTTTTGTGCAGAATGTAAATGTGAAGTGACAGTTTGCGAGAAAAGTGATATTAGTGTGCGTGGTGTCGACCTTCGTTGCACCGGTTTTTAACCTACATAGCTTTGCCTCTCTCCGCTGAATAGCTAGCTGCCGCCCGAGAGCGTCGAACAAAGCACGAAAACCGTAGCTCCGGCGACCATAAACCAAAAATGGCACTCCTGAATCGAACGACACAGCCAGCGGGAATTGAACCTACAACCTTCAGATCGAGAGACACGCGGCTTGACCACTTGGCCACAGAGACCACTGTTTGTAGGAGTGTTATATGTCGGAGCGCTGACACAAAGAATACATGATAGGTTGAGTAGGGTGGCAGTCTTGGGCTTTTACAATTGTTCTAAGAAGACATTCTTAAGGGCCTATGTCTTGTTTACGTGCCTAATAATAAAAATAATAATGCTAAATGAACATACATATAATAATATAATGTATGGATGTGGAAAATCAGGACAGGAAAAGTGTTCACAGAAAAAATAAGTGCAGGTAAGTTAAGAGTTGGAAAAGTTTGGTACACGCTAAGCCAACAATAGTTCTGAAATCCCACAGGCTAAAGCAACAATAATTTTGAAATTCCACACGCTAAAGCAACAATAGTTCTAAAATCCTACACTCTAAGGCAACAATGGTCTTGAAATCCCACACTCTAAGGCAACAAGGGTTTTGAAATCCTAAACTCAAGGCAACCATGGTCCTGAAATCCCACACGCTAAAGAAACAATGATTCTGAAATCCCACACTCTAAGGCAACAATGGTTTTAAAATCCCGAGGTCTATCTGTGAAAGACTTCTTTTAACGCGAGGGTTCTTGCTAGTCACACTCGCCATTGCTACTGGCTGTGGTTCACAAGCCTCCCTATGCCACACCACGCCCGGCTGTATGTATAAATCTGGAGCTAGCCACTTTGGATGTTTTACTTCCAGAGTTAAATATTTTTCTTCGCATTTAGATGGTGTTTTTGACGTTTAGATGGTAGATGTTTTTCTAGAAGTTTTCATTTGGAGATATTTTTAATAGTTTTTTTTTCTTTCAGTGTCAGTTTAAAAATTACTGTGTAAAATATTTACTACAAAATTTTTGTTTTGGTCTGGCACGTACACTGTAACAACTGCGATTACATAAACTTTTAAACTCTCACTGGGGTCAACGCTCAAATATCTGGCTGCCCCAGTACTGATTAAAAACGCGCGTAAATCATAATGACTTTGTTTCAACCGTATCCTCACTGTGCTAACTTTGTGTTTCTTTTTTTTCATTTGGTTGATAAAAAATAATTGATCACCTTCATATGTGGCTTTCACCTTGAAAAAACCTTTCAACATGCCAAAAGTAAAGTATGAGAAAACATTTTGGAAAGAGTGGCTGCATGATGACAAAATTAAAGACTGGGTGATGGCAGTTCCTGGGGATATGACCAAGGCTCGTTGTAAGTACTGCAAGTGTGAAATTAAAGCGAAAATACAAAATTTAAAGAGTCATGCAGAGACAAAAAACCATAAAACTGCAGTTCCATTCAAAGATATTAAACCGCTGACATCTGATAAATAAATCATCAAAAGTTGAAGGATCGGTCGCAATGTTTTTAAGTTGTCACTGTGCAATTTCAAACTGTGACCGTTTGATTGATTAGTTTAAAAACATTTTTTCTGACAGTAAAGTTATAGATGATGTGAAAATGCTTCGCAGCAAGTGTACACTCATTATGAGAAAAACTTTATTTTCTCACTTCGAAAAATATTTTATCAGTGATATTTCTACAAATAAATATAATTTATTCTTAGACGAATCAAATGATATTTCTGTACTGAAAGTGTTTGATATGTGCATTATATATTACAACAACAATACAGACAAAGTAGTTTCTACATATCTGGGACTAGTTCAATTGGAAAAGAATGATGCAGAAAGTATAGTTCAGGAACTGAAGAAACTTTTAATGAGCAAACAGTTAGACTTCAAGAGTTTGGCTGCAATTGTTACCGATAATGCCTCGGTGATGGTTGGTATGAACAATGGCGTTTATGCCAAGTTGAAGGAAGCTGTCCCATTGTTAATACTTATAAAATGTACGTGTCATTTACTGCAGCTAGAATTAAAACATGCTTCCTCTGAATGTTTACCAAGGAATTTGGAATACCTTATTGCTGAAACACATAACTGGTTTTCCAAATCATTTGTCAGACAACAGCAATACATTATATACAGCCTTGAATGATGGTTCCACAACAATGACAATTCTGTCAGATTGCAAAACTAGATGGTTATCAATTCAACCAGCTGTTGAAAGAATTATGAACCAATGGTTGGAGTTGAAGACACACTTTGAAATAAAAAGACAAAGTGTAAAGTGCTACACAGCCGATACATTATAAGGAATGTACAGTGATGAAAAAATCTGGCATTCCTTCTCTTTTTACAACCTATTCTAATGGAAATATAAAAAGTTACTAACCAGTTCGAATCTAAACATGTTGATATGGTTAAATTACTTGACGATCTCACTTTGCTATTTCACTCAGTTGGTAAAAGACTGGTGTTGCCAACTTCTAAAGCTGATTTGCTCACTTGCACTATAGAGAACTATTTGGCTCCTACGCCATATCTTGGATATCAAATTGAATCAAAAATTGATGATTTAAAAACGAAAGGACTGTTAACAGAGAATGAAGAGAACAACTTAAGAAAACGCTGTCAAGATTTCCTTATCTCATTTTTCAAGCAACTAAAGCAGAGGCTTCCTGAAAATCTTGATGTATTGAAACATATTTCACTCTTTTCTGTGAGCAACGCACTTCAGTCAATAAAGGACATATCTAAATATTGTAAAGTTATGACATTTTTAGGGGCTACTGACAATAGTGTCACGGAAACAGAATATCAGTTCTTCTTCTTCTTCTTCTTCTTCTTCTTCTTCTTCTTCACTTCCTCTTTTACCGCTGTGGGTGTCGAGGGAGATATAAGGTTCTGTTTCTAGCTCTTCTGGCTGCCTCGACCATAGGCACATCGTGCTGTTGTAGAGTTTCTCTGATGTTATCCTTCCATCTTGTTCTTGGTCTACCCCGTGCTCTACATCCTTCTTCTCTTCCCATGTATGCTTTGTATGGTATGGTGTCACAAGGCATTTTCTCTAAGTGGGCAAACCATTTCACTTGCTGTCTTTGTATGTAATCCAGAATTGGTTCTGTGCCGACTTGTTCTCTTATGATCTCACTCTTATGGTCACTCCTACAGCCCTTCTCAGACATCTAATTTCCGTGGTTACTAATTTTCTTTTATGGTTTGTTGTGAGTAGTTACAACAAATCAGTAGTTGCACATGTAAATAATCCGCGCTAGCGCAGTCGATAGGAGGCTTGCTTTCAAATCCAGCTGCGACTCGCTGCAGCCCACGGCCGGTGTTCGACACCGGGCGGTTTCCGGGGTTCACCCAGCCTCTAGGTAATGAGTTTCAGAGTTAAGACTCTGGGGTAAATGAAGGAACGTCGCTGTAGCTAAGGAGTATCGTGAGGACGGCGACAAGGGCGGACCGTTTCTTATTAGCTGTCCGTACTGGTGGCAGAGCCCTTATGGTTTATAACCGTGTGTAATGACGCTGGTTCACATCTCGCGACTTTTTTGTTTAACCTTTTACATGTAATCAGTAATAATTAACAACACTAATTATTAATATAAATAAAAACAATAATTATTAAACCAGACAAATGTTATTTCTGGCAGTAGGCTATTCGCTATACTCTTAACCTGCAGTTCATAACACAAACCACGATGGGCACAGTCGAAAACCATTCCAAATAAAATCTACAGCTCACAGTGTCGCGCCATACACTCAAATAAAAGCTGGGTGACGTCACATCTATGAATGCAGCACAACTGATGAACCCAGAGACTCAACGAGTCACACTATACAGAAGGAAATCAAGCAGTTTTGCTGGTGCACTCGGTTGTTGCGAAGTTTGGGTGGGGTGTAATAGTTTCTACCCTATGACATTCTTGTGGAGATACCTTGGAGTGGCTGCTGCATCGGGTGACTGAGCGCACCTGGGAATGTTCAATGTGCATTGACGTCGATTGTGATAACATGACATAACTTAAGCCAGTGCTATTACAGTGGCTGGATACGAACTCTGCCTTCTTCTGTAGTTGTTTGTGCTTCATGTGTATTTTATGCGGGAAGTCGCCGTGGCGTAGCGGCTAGACGCTCGCGTGTGGATCGGAAGTTCGTGGGTTCGCTCCCTGGCATAGCAGGACTTTTTTCAAAAATAATCTTGACTCCCATGTCGACCCAGCCTTGAGTGGGTACCGAGTGCAGACCCGGAAAGTAAGGGCGGCCGGCGTGATGCTGACCACATCACACATCTTGTGCCGATTGGTCTATAAAAATATAGGTCTATATATGCCCTATACGCCTAAAGGCGTGGCGAATGGTCCTTTACTATATGTACCATATGCAGAGTGAACAGTGAGAAAGCGCGAATAGATGATTACGGACTGAGGAGAATGGCGCTGCGGGGGAGTTACCAAGGGATTTGGTCGACGCTCAGCATTCAAGGAAAAGGCGAGACAGATATACAATCAGATAGTTTTATTGCAACTATTTGCTTGCTGCTGAAGATGGGGACGGAGAGCTTCTTGGAGTGATCCAAGCGTAATAAT
>CAJHNH020008455.1:403079-435579 GCA_905116865.2 Candidula unifasciata | reverse complement strand
CCGTTGATCTCCCCCACGCTCCTCCCATATACACACTAACTATCTTCTGATTGGTAGTTACTGAACCTGTCACCTTGGCACGTCAGAGCTTATAACACTCCAAAAATATGGATAAACTGGTCCTAAAACAACATCCCCTAGAGAGTGCTGCAATCTATGTCCCAGGCATTCTCTTTCTAAGAATAAAACGTAAATTAAAACATCACAGAAAGCAAATAACAGAGCGGGACACACCCGTAACCTTCAGGGAAGTAGACCAGCCCAACAAATTAGTTAATGAAAAGTGACCTCCTATTTTTAGGGAGATTAACGTGAACCTAACTCTAACGTTTTGCTGAAAAAAAAGGGGGAGGGGTGGGGGTGCTTAAGAAACCCGAGCACCAACTTCCGGTGCTGAAGTACACAACAACCGCATTGGTTCCACTGTGCAATCAGCCCAATCTTCCATTTTATAATAAACACAATGTTCGTGGTGCAACAGTTACATAAATTACAGCAGCTGCGATAAACAGACAGAAGATCAAAGTAAAAAACACTGCAACATTAATCCCATAGTTGCCAGTATGGACAAGGTTCGATTAGTTTACCAGTCAGTAATCATTACCTTAACGATAGCATAAACATTTGGATACGCCAGTTCACGGAACAGGTTCACATCTGGGAAAAATCAACTTCCTACTACAGACACAAATAACGAGACGTTGAGCAAGCGATGAGTGAAACGAGTATTGAGAGCTGGGAGCTGGCAGGGTCAGTATTAGCAAATAAACAAGCATATAAAGTATTAGGTCTCAGAGTGCGGGCAGTGCAGTTTATGGCGGGAACAGACTCTTAAAGTTCGTGGAGTGCTTTCTATGACGTTAGTGATGCAACTCAGAAATTGCATTTTATGGTTTTGTACAGTATTACAGTGACTAGCGTGGATATACTACCTAGGATATGCAGGAGTTCGAGGTAATGAAGAAGCAGACTGTTGTAGTATTATAATGCTTTTTCAAACTCATACATTCTGCAGACCTGCCCACTCAACCTACAGCTTCGAAAAGACACCTGGCCTCAAGAGCAAAGTGTACAGAGCAAGCAATGGGGAACCAAGAAGGACCTGCTGTTGACATGCGAGTTCATAGATGCAACCCACCTGATGGTCTGATCTGAGCACACGAAACCGAACGCAAAGAAAAAGAAACTCATATCTTTCCACTCTGGAAAACTCCTGCACTAATCAACATGAATGCTTGCATTTGTTCTTGGATTCCCCATGTCCTTGTCATTCTATAATTTACAATTTCACAGATGCCACTGTTGTCTTAAAGCAGAGAATTTCTTTGATCTTTGTTTGAATAATAATTTATGTATCCTTAAGAAACGAAAAATTCAGTATTGGACACCAGTTTGTCTGGACATGAGTTCACATGTGCAGTGATGCAGGGTAATTATTTTGATAGCCTATCGCCCACTCAATGAAAAATCCGCAGCTCAAGGAAAACTAATGCTGTAGATGAGAACCTGCGAGTGAAAAGTCTTTGAAATGCATGCAGTTTGATATTTCGGAAAGTTTCCCTTAATCAGTTTACTCGGGTTACAAGGACACGATTATTAGCAGGTTGCATGCCAAATTTGAAAAACGTTAGGTACGACTTCAGAAACGGACTATAGGAATATTTATTTTGGGCAAGGCAGACTTTCCGAAGTCGATGAAAGAAAACGGACGTTCACAAGCTGTAAACCACTGCAGAAGGTTCTGGTTGTTCGTTAACTTCTAGACTCTAGTCGTGTTCCAGAAACTGAGTGTTGCGTGCACATCAGTTTCACAGATCTGACTCACTTGCATGCAGATGGTTGGTTCCTTGTCTCTCAAGCAGATGTACTCCGACTTGGAAGAGAACTCCTAATTAGTCGACTCTTACCACACGCTTTTGGGTAGGTCGTGGGTCTATTCTTGTTTTCTTCATAATGGGGCCCTGCAACCCACACGGGAAAGGGAAGATATATTAGATAACGTATGTGTAAGGTTGTATAGATCTGGAATGAAGTGTTGATCCGGCAAGAAGCGACATATGTCAGGAAGAGTACGACTTGTATGAAACCAGTGACTTCTTCTTCTTAACATCCTCTTTTACCACTTAGGTGTCGAGGGAGATATAAGGCACCGCTTCGTGTTCTTCTGGCTGCTTCGACCATAGACACATTGTATTGCTAAGAGTTTCCTCTGATGTTATCTTCCCAAGTTGTTCTTGGTCTTCCTCTTGCTCTCCATCTTTCTCCTCTTTTGGTATATGCCTTGAAAGGTATAGCATCAGAAGGCATTCTCTTCAAGTGGGCAAATTTGCTGTCTTTCTATGTAATTTAGAATTGGTTCTGTGCCGACTTTATCTCATATGACCTCGTTTCTGATTGTATCTCTTCGGGTCACTCCTACTCTTTCTCAGACACCTCATTTTTATAGTTACTAATTTCTTTGAATGTTTTTGTGCGTGTGTGTGTGAGTGACCACGTCTGGCACCGGTAGCATAGGCTGGGAATGAATTCGCTTTGTATGCTGATTGGGATTGCCTTATGCTGTAAGAGCTAGCTGTCCTAATACTTGGCCTGCTTTACTGTATCAGACGTTAATGTCTTCGTCCAGTTTACCATCTTCAGTGTATGTTGTTCCAAGATACTTAAACTCGGTGTGCTAGGTAAAAGTCAAGTACCATTTTGCACGCCTTTAAGCTCTGCAGCACTTGATAGTGAACTGATGTATGACAAGTTAGATATTGTGGGAGCCCTTTGGGAGCGAGTGAACAGTGCACAGGAGCAGATAGATCATTATGGTCTAAGGAGAATGGCGCTGCGTGCGGATCGTTACCAGGGGATCCTGGGGATGATGTCTAAGGAAAGATGATTATTTACTACAAAGATGTTAGGAATGATATCTCGAGGGCTGATAAATTATTGCAAAGACGAGAGATTATTATTTTTTTTTTACAAAGACGGTAAGATTGATTTCGTCTAGTAAGCTGAATATTCATTGCAGATACAGTAAGGATGATGTCTAGTGAGCTGATGTTTTTATTGATGTCTAGAGAGCTGACTATGAATTGCAAAGACGCTAAGGAAGATTTCTTAAGAGCTGATTATATATTGCGGTTCTTAATTTATAACGTACCCCAAACACGAAATCCCCGTGGGAAATCCACAGCTGACCTGACTGTCCTTTATTTCAAGGGGTGCAAGTGTGCTGTTGTGTGGTGCTTTTTTTGGAGGGTTCATCTAGTGTCTTCTAACCCTAACCCTAACCATAAACTTGGCTGTAGAGAAATCGCGAGAAACTACAACCTGAACACCCTAGAATTTATTGGGAATATCTCCCGTGAAGTTATCGTGACGTCAGGGGTAAGTTATAAATTAAGTACCTATATTGCTGTTACCGTTGGGAGGATGTCAAGGAGATGATTATTTATTGTAATGGCGCTAAGAATGTTGTCTAGTGAGCTAATGTTTTTTTTTTATATGTCTAGAGAGCCGACTATTTATGACAGTGACGCTAGGGATGATGTCTGACTCTGAGAGCGATGATGTCAAAAATGATGTACAGTGACAGTATTGATGTCAAAATCCATAGCAATGTGCGGAGAGAGCTACGGCTGTACCACGCAATATAACCAAGCTCTCAGCCTGACACTGTTTAGGAACCACTGAGACTAGAACATCATATTTGCATCAAGACATAATGACGTCACTAGGCCGTGACTCACCACAACACACGCATACTTGCCCGGATTACCTATAGATGGTTGATGTTTTCTACACAGGTTCTAAGTATTTCATTGACAACAGACGCCAATCCAGTGCCCCAAAGGGAGCCATCACAGATCCAAACAATGACCACGTAAAACGTTTCATTGTCCGGGGCCAGATTAGACAAGAGGGCTAACCCAGACGAGTTTCGGGTCAACAGGGGAAACAATTCCGATGAGTGGCTCACAAAAAGCCAGCGACTGGAATGTTCTCTGTCACGATATCCAATAAAGATGGCAGTTTAAGTAAACATCCATTAATGGGACCGCGTTTGATGATGCCAGATAATAAAAGACAAAGATTACATCAAAATACGTAAAATAAAAGAAGGGCTAAAGCTGAACTTAGTCAATGTACTCTAATGTTTGAGATGGTGAACAGAAGAACATCGGATGGAAAATATGTGCCTTAGACAGACCCGCACACATAGACTGCAGCTGACACATACGTAACTATATTATACAGCTGAAATGGAGTTTTGGTGTTTTTCTCCGGTTTGATTCTCATCCTGACCCACAGGTGTGAGTCGAGTGCAATGACAACAGCTCATAAAGGCCAGCTTCAGGCCACAGAGATCAGATATCTAAGTAAAGTGGTTCAAGTTTTTTTTTTTTTTTTTTGGGGTGTGTGGTGTGTGTTAAATATTAAGCGACACTTTATTTCCACCATCCGTATAATTAGAGAACGTATACATTGTAATATTTCTAAGATGAGCTGGTATGATTTGAAACAGTGGGAGCCTCAAGGCTATATATAGCTTAGGGCCTCATATATTCCAAGTCCGGGCCTGTCCAGTGTAATCGTTTTGAACAGGTACCCGGTATTTACTGCTGCTGTATTAACAACCTAATTGTGGCTCCTTGAGTCTCTATCTGTCAATTCTTTTTTCGGAATGCGGACCCGGAGGAGATCTTTTTTTTTTTCTTAAGGCGATAGGGGCTTTTGGGCTGAAATGCTATCGAAAGATGTCCAATATACCATGGACAAAGATAAAAAGAAATACTGACGTTCTAAAAGATCTGAACATCAAGGAGGATTTGCTAATAAACCGCATCTTGAAATAGTTTGGATATATGAAGCGCCACGGAAGATTGAAAAAAACAAAAATAGCTGAAGGTAGTGTACCAGGAAGGAGGGTCAGGGGCCGACCAACACGAAGATGGGCACAGGATATAATTGACTTCTTGGACATGAAAGTACACCAGGCGGAAGAGCTGGCGGGAGACCGACTTCTTTCAGGCGACCGCGTTAAGAGCGACTGTTGGCTCGGCTACAGATGATGCTGATGTTGATGATGATAATGATGAATTAGAAGCTGTAAATCTTGACATGAAATATATCGTGTTGAATATTTCACTTCCACAATGTCAGAATTATACAGAGAACTGAATAACTATGGCGAACACTGCATGGCGGTGACACTTGGGATGTTAACATTTAAATTGGGAATTTAATCTTAGGTGTTAACATTTAAATTAGGAATATAATGTTGGTATTTTAACATTTAAATTAGGAATTTAATCGTGGTATGTTAACATTGAAACTATGAATTTAATCTTGGGATGTTAACATTGAAATTAAGAAGTAGTTTTTTCTTCTTAAATCATACCCTAAATTCCCAATTGTCACGATGTACTCCAGTTTTCTTCTTCTCATGACATGACCAAAGAAAGTAGAATGTCCTCTTCTGATTTGGAAGTTATAACCCCCAACCCCCAAACTTACTATAGACTCCATTATCCCACCCCCCCCCCCACCACCCCCAGGAAGAACCTGATTAATTGACAGATCCAGAACGTGGTGATCACTGCGATGATGATGACGATGACGATGGGGATGATGATGACATCGTGGATGTGGTGAAGATGGCAGCTACGCTGGGTGCGTGTGATGCGCGTAGTGTGAGCCACTTCAGCTGAAAGTTACAAGTTGGGAACCCCTAACCTCAGCTGATTCTGTGTGTAAAAAACACCCCCTGGGGCTGTTAAAAAAATCAGACAGGATCCATGTATCCAAGTGTCAGAATAAATGTCAGGAAGATCGTCTCTAGAACTTCTAATGCGGGTTTTTGTTTTTAATCTTTGTGGTCGGGCGATACAAAGCCCATCTTCTGCTTAGAATACTTAGTTTCCATCGCTATCATTACCTTTATTATGAGCATAGGTTCTTCTTCTTCTTCTTCTTCTTCTTCGCGTTCACCGGCTGTAAACTCTGGTGGAAAGTTCTGGTTGTTCATCCACTTTTAGACTGCAGTCCTGTTCCAGAACCTGAGTGTTGCGTGTGAATCCGTTTTACAGATCTGACTCATTTGTATGCAGACTGCTTGTTTCGTGCCACTCAGGCAGATGCACTCCGACTTTAAAGAAAGCTCCATAATTAGTTGACTCTTACGACATGCTTTTGGGTAGGCAGTGGGTCTATTGTTTTTCCCCCTATAATAGGGCCTCGAAACCCACACGGGCAGCATGGGTTCAGTTATGAGCATATACGACAGACAGACAGACAGACAGACAGACAGACAGACAGACAGACAGACAGACAGACAGACAGACAGACAGACAGACAGACAGACAGACAGACAGACAGACAGACAGACAGACAGACAGACAGACAGACAGACAGACAGACAGACAGACAGACAGACAGACAGACAGACAGACAGACAGACAGACAGACAGACAGACAGACAGACAGACAGACAGAAACAAAAGATCGGGAGACCAAAGCTAACGGATACAGTAGCTTTGATACGAATCTCCAACTATATTCCCCCAACACATCATAACTAGCCGTTAGATTTTACATCTAGATTAAAAACTCACAAAAACAATCCGGCAACATCTGGAAAACAGCATACCTTCCAGTCAGATGATCAGACAACACCTGGATCATCAAGTACAGGGGATCTCAAACTCTGTGGTCAGACGGGGCCTTGCACTATCAGTACTGACAGATGCATGCTCATACAGTCAGACATATTTCTAGTGTCCGAATTTAGCTTTTTGCGTGCACTGGACGAATTGACTGCGAGTACTGTGTGACGTCTAAGCAGTACAGCAGCATGATGATGATGATGATGATAATAAAACACAAAGGAAACGATTGCGATCATTATTACAAATAAGATGAAGGCGAAGGAATTATGTTGATGATGATGATAAGAAGGAGGAAGCGGAGAAGAAGAAGTTAAAGAATAAGTTGAAGAAGGAGGAAAAGAGGAATTAAAAAAAGAGAAGAGGAAGAAGACGAAGAAGAAGAAGAACAACAACAACAGCAACAACAACATCTGTAACAACAACATAAATAAGACGAAAAAGGAATACGGATTTGCAAAGGTATATGGCGACAAAGCGACTAAATGACACGTCCGTCTATCAGCCATTAGACAGACAACTATACACCCTTCTTCATACGTATGTTCTCCATCATCATCATCACCATCACCACCATCACTACCACAACCATCATCATCGCTTGCCTTTGTGTCATGCATAAATCACATAGGGCTCACAATTGATTTGTCAGTACGGCTCTAAAAAACACACATGGTACACAATTTTACCGAACATGACAGTCCGGAGGACACTTTCCTGACATTGCCGCATCCTGCACACTATGCTAGACTTTTTTTTTTTTTAAACTTCTGAACCTAATTGACGATAGAGTCAACATCTCATTGTCGCCTTCACTTCCCGGGATAATTCCTAGTATCCAACGTATGCTAGATCCAGTTTAGTTTTAAAATTATTATTATTATTGAAGTCCTCTGTGTATGGATTAAAACCCAAGACATTAGGGCTGGCAGAAGGAGTCTATCTACTTCGTTAAATCGTCTCTCAACATACCATCGTCATCATTCTAGTGTAGAACCTTTGCAGAACCTCGCTCTCATCACGATCCGCCTGAAAGACACAAGGTCTCTCGCCAGCTTTCCTACCTTGTGTACTTTCTTACCCAGGGTATCACCTACATCCCGTACCCATCTTTACGCTGGTCGGCCCCTGTTCTTTTTTCTGGTACCATGCTTTCTGCTGGTCTTATTTCCAATCCCAACATATCATTTACTGGCTTTCTTACAGGAAAGCCAGACATGTTTGAGAGTAGACCCACAGCTGTTTTCTCAATGCTCTCTGGGAAGGTTAAGATGGCTTGTACACACTTGGAAGAGGCAAGATGGTAAAGTATCTAAGGATATTCTCTATGGTGAATCACAGAAGGGTAGAAGATGTAAAGTTCCGAGGGACATAAAGGATACACGTGTTGAGATGGCTTTATGTGAACTGATCGCATTGCATGGAGAGGGAAATGACGGAACGGAATGAGAACAAGGGAGAACTTGACTGCGATACAGTGGCATAGAAAGGGGTTGCGGGCTGCAGCAGGTGTATTACTGTGGTGTGGTGGTGGGGTGGGGTGGTGGGGGGGGGGGCGGCAAAGTGGCAAAAGATATGTTTTCTTTCTGATTAAAAAAAATATGGGGGGGGGGGGTGAAATAGATTTTCCTGACATTGCTTCGCTGGCAATAATGGATTGTGATTTTCCGCTATAATCAGCGAGTTTTAGATGCCTCATTTAGTATAATAAAATCGGAGTGAAATATTCCATTATCAGATTTCTTATTTAACACTGCAGGCTTCTCGGTTAGAATACTTATATTTTAGTCATAGCATCCCTTGGAGAAACATACACTAAATAGTTCCTATGGAGAAGTGGCCTGACAAATCAATACGCACTATCAAGACATATCACAGCGTTTCTGTTTTCGGCATCCGCGTGGGCTGAAGTCAATATTTCTAAAACTATCACAAAAATTAGATCTGGGCTTAATAGCCAGGGACTCCCGAGTGAAGCGGCTTTGAGGAAGGTCATATAAACGTAATGGGGGATTAGAATCGTTTTAATTCTGTGTCTGTTGCATGACGTCATGGTGAAATGACCCAGATTCTGGTACATCTATCAGATATGGAAGATTCATTCATTCATTCATTCATTCATTCATTCATTCATTCATTCATTCATTCATTCATTCATTCATTCATTCATTCATTCATTCATTCATCTTCTTCTTCTTCTTCTTCTTTTTCTTCTTCTTTTTCTTCTTCTTCTTCTTCTTCTTCTTCTTCTTCTTCTTCTTCTTCTTCTTTTCTTCTTCTTCTTCTTCTTCTTCTTCTTCTTCTTCTTCTTCTTCTTCTTCTTCTTTTGTTTCTTCTTCTTCATCATCACTTTCATCAGCTGTAAATTCCCGCATAAAGTTCCATTTGTTCGTCGACTTCTGGACTTTGAACAGAGTTTTGCGTGCTTATCCGTTTTACATATATGGCTTAGATGTATGCGTACACACCTAGATATTCGCCTGGAAGCAGCTGAACCGAACCCGGCATCATACGTGCCGAAACCTAGGGCTCAGGCCCCCACAGCTCTCCCCCCCCCCCCCCCCCCAATACCCAGCAAAGAGTGTTTAATGGGCTAAAGAGGATAACTTTAGTCATTCGTAGAAAATAACTTAAAAAGTTTGTGTTAATACATTTCTGAATTTTTCATACATAATATTAGTCATATGTGACACTCATTAAATTAATATTACTACTATTGTTTTTATTCTCTTACAATTGTGCACCTCAGGCGTCCCCGCCCCCCCCCCCCCCCCCCCCTTTCTTTTCTCCGCCCCAATACTTTTTTTTTAGATGTTCTCAATTTTTAAGACAGAAGAATGGCGCGAAAGATGGAAAAAGTTGGGGGGGGGGGGTATCAGCGCCCCTGCGTGATGTTTCGGAACTGTAAAGAAACCCCGGTATACTTAACGAACTCGGGCACAAAACACTGTGGTGTACAAAGAGGTCGGGTCCAGGACAATGCGATTGGATGTTCATTCATTCGTCTTAACCTTTGAGGCGCATAAGTTTAAGTGGCAGGTGTGTCAGGTTGGTGCGATGTTGTACTGTCTCGACGGTCTTACCAGCGACCACGCGTGCTCAATATAACAGGATGTGAGCGCTTTAAACGACCACATAACATGTACAACTGGCACTAACCCCAACTTCCCCCTATACCACACACTGAAACTAGGTCCCACGAGAAAGTGTATTCTACGCCCCGTGGTTTCAGACTTCTTAACATTTTGCGGTGGCCCGTTAAACGCTTAGTTGCCGCAGAAACGCAATAGTACCCTCCTCGTGGTCCGCCATCGCAGCCAGCTGGAATAAACTCATGCCCCACTTAAAATCCTAGATGGCTATCATATACCCACCATCAAACACTAATTCTGCTTACGAGTGAGAACGCAATGTTGGCGGCCGTTGCTTACAGAACAGCGACTCACACGCAAGGCAGAAAGCTTTGTGAAGACAACAGTACACCGGCACACCCCTCTAACGTAGACCAGCCTGACCAATCATCAATGACAGGTCAGCTAGTGTGTAGCTGGGCCCGAGTTCGTTACTTGTTCCCAAACCTCCTGAGTCATAGAGGAAAAAAAAAATACACAAATACCGCTACAGTATGCAAAATTTGCGCTGTTTAATAAACTTGGTGGTTAATGAGGTGGAGATAGATCAGATTAACGATGGCACTTCCAAGAGGTGTCTAGTTGGCCGCGCGCCGAAGCGCACTTGTCCTAATTTGAAGACAGCAGGTGCGAATGTCAGTGTTTAGACTCAAATTTTTGCACTTCTTTTTCTTTGCGTTCACCGACTGTTAACTATGCCGGACAGTTCTAGTTGTTGATCTACCTCTGGACTTTGAACTTGTTCCAGAACCTGGGTGTTGCGTGCACATCTGTTCTACAGGTCTGACTTATTTGTATGCAGACTGTTTGTTTCTTGCCTCTCAGGCACAGTCAGTGCTGGATTTAGGTATAAGCCAACTAAACTGCAAATCAGGGCCTCACAATCTGCACGGAATCAACAATTCCTATTTTTTGTTACACAATATAATTTCTGTCAATATGCAGACACGTTCCTTATTATTTCTTTCATTAAAAATAATGTATTCTTTTTAGCCACACACTTAAAAGCCGCATGTATTTCAAAGGGTTCTAGGATTAGCTGGTGCAATTAAAATAGTAGGGGCCTCAGGGTTTTATAGACGTTAGGCCCTCCCATCCCTAAATCTCACCCTGCTTCCAGTACGTGTGGTCAGGATGGACAAAATTGTGTATACAATGTTTGTATGTATATGTAAACTTAAAATGAGAAATGTTTGGTCATACGTACAACACTTGGAAAAGATAGACAGCAGGGTATGCGGACAGGCAGGCAGGCGAGTAGACTCACAAACAGAGTGTCAGGGAGACAGATAGGCAGAGGTGTGAATATAGGTGCTCATATAGTTAGGTAAATAGGTACAGTTTTCATTCAGTCGTTCAATCATTAATGCAATCATTCATTTAATCTTTCAGTTATTCGATCGTTCTTTCAATCGTCCAGTCATTCATTTAATCATGTATTCAATCATTCATTCATAAATCATTCACTCAATCACTCGATCGATCATTAAATCATTGAATGGCCAGATAGTTTAATCACTCATTCAATCATACATAAATGAATTTATTCATTGAATCATTACGTCATTCAATTGTTAAATTATTCGCTTAATCATTCCTTCAATCATTATTCCATTGTTCAATTATTAATTCATTCAATCACTCATTCATTAAAGCATTCATCAAGCAATCCTTCAATCATGCAATAATTAAATTGTTTATTCATTCATTCATTCATTCATTCAGTGGTTCATTCAATCATTATATCATGCAATCGTTCATTAAATCGTGCACTCATAAATTTCTGAAAGTATTCAATTATTTAAGCATTCAATCCGTCGTTCACTTATTCATTCATTCATGCACTCGTTTATTGATTGATTCAAGCCATGATGTGTGCTGTGTATGTCGTGCGAGACCTCCAGCTTCAACAGTCGGCTTTCGATTGTCAACGGTCGCCTTTACTTCCAAGTCAGTTTCTTGTCACATAGTTCTATTTTTTGTGTGCGTTTACTAGTTAGATAAACTCCGACTCAAAGTTCTCGCAGTTTGTCTTCCTTCTGGACTCAAATCTTGTTCCAGAAATTGAGTTTTGCGTGCATATGCATTTTACAGATTTGGCTAGTTCGTATGCAGACTGTTGGTTCCTTGTCTCTCAGGCAGATACACTTCGATTTCGATGAAAGCCCGTAATTTTCCTACTCTTGCGACATGCTTGTTGGGAAAGCAGTGGGTCTATTCTTGTTTTCGCCCACAATGGGACCCAGGGACCCACACGGGCATGGATCTTTTTTAAACTGAGCCCAGGATCTTATGTCAATTAAATAACATTGAAGACACTTTACGCCATCATAGCATGACAATAGCCAGTGACAGTCAACATGCACTGGATCGCAAATTATTCCTCCCCACGCCGTCATGATGAACAACGCAACAACTGTAACACTAAGAACAAAATAAGATTTTATCACAAACACAAAGCAGATAAACAACGCAGACAGATTTCACCAAGAGACAACATTACGATGCAAGCTTACATTGCCGATATAAAGTCCAGCAGATTATAGTGATGTCCCTTTTTGGTGCTGGAGAAAATGTATGACGTCACTCCTAGAGTTGGCCTTCGCTGGATGGAATTAACTTAGCTTGAATAAGAAAGTCACAGGCAGGTTTGAAATCCAATGTTTCGCGACAGTTTTCAGTTCTTATTTTTCATACACCTCTCTCTAATCTTGACGTCTGTCCTCTGCTTTAGGAGACCTCATCAATACCATTAAACTTATTGACTATTTTATGACGGGAAAACATTGATCTGAAAATAAATGTCAAAAAATTAGTTAGAAACAGGGATTTTTCGAGAAAAAAAAAAAAAAAAAAAAAAAAAAAAAAAAACTAACAAACAAAACAAGTGCAGGTGCTCATTACAAAATGACTAATAAAGGTGTCGGTACTCACCACAAATTGTCTAATAAAGGTGTCGGTACTCACTACAAAATGTCTAATAAAGGTGCCAGTACTTATCATAAAGTGTTAATTTAGCTAGCACTGACCACATGTTATCAAAACCAAGAATTCGGTACCTCCTCTAAATAGTCGCCTCCTACGACATGTACGTTAGAGGGCAGTGATTCTATTCTTCGTCCCACCCCGCCCCCCCCCCCCCAAAAAAAACCTCGCAAGCTATTATGAATTTTATTATTATTATTATCTCATAAACTAGGATTATGCATCACTGAGCCGGCTCTCCTTCTTTGCCAATTATTTTTGTATGAGTTTTCCCCATTTTTGGTAGTGCCCTTGTTCTTTGCAAAGAAAAGGTAACATCCGTACGCTCACTACATAGCATGCTGCAGAAGCTGCTGGATCAGAAGACAGACCTGGCTAGAGTGACCAAAAGTTCCATTTTCTCCAGAATGAAATCATCTATTCAGATAGGTCCATCCCGTGTGGGTTCCGGGATCCCATTGTGGCGAAAACAAAAATAGACGACTACCTGCCCAACAAGTATGTCGTAGAAGTCGACTAATTGGAGACTTCCTTCGAAGTCCGAGTGTATCTTCGCGAGCGCAAGGAACAATCAACTGCACACAAATAAGTCGGTAAAACGGACGTACACGCGAAACTCAGGCCTTTGCACTAGGCCAAAGTGTTAACGGACGAAAAACAGAGGATGTCCACTGGAGCTTACAGCCGGTGGGCAAAGAAGAAGATAAGTCCGGACTGTCTTGTCGATACTCAGTAAATCTTTGTCCTAGAATTGTCCCAACAGGCAAATTTGTACCCTTGTTGCGTGTCGACAGGACGTACGGGACCTAAAAAAAAAAAAAAAAACTACACTGTTCCGGCGAAAACGGGAGTTACGATCACCCTAGAAATGGCTAATAAAGACCTCTTTTTATGGGGTGCCTATCTGGTCATGTATCTTAGTGCATTATATATATATATATATATATATATATATATATATATATATATATATATATATATATATATGTGTGTGTGTGTGTGTGTATATATATATATATATATATATATATATATATATATATATATATATATATATATATATATATATATATGGCTGTGAATCCTGGACAATCGGTAGCCAGGCCAAACAATTTCCTGAGGCCTCAGAGATGTGGTTTTACAGAAAAATGCTTAGAATACCTTGGATAGCCAAAAAGAGCAACCAAGAGGTTTTAAAAAAGGCGGGAGCCCGAAGACAACTTATCACTGACATCAGAAGGAGACAGTCATCATTTTTCGGCCATGTTATGAGATGAGGGAAAATAGAACATGTTGTGATCACTTGAAAGATTTGTGGAAGGAGGGATAGAGGAAGTCAACGAGAGAAGATTCTTGACAGTCTTGTTGCATGGCATGGAGGTGTGTCTGCACACGAACTGATACATGCTGCAGGAGATCGCAGATTATGCAGAGGCATGATCGCCTACGCCAGTTCGCAAGGCACCTGATGATATATACACATATATATATATATATATATATATATATATATATTTATTTATAAAATGTGTCTACGGGCTCAAGGGTTCTCTTTCTGCTTATTTATACGGACCAGAAAAACAGTGCTTTGTCCCTGCTTATGTCTGAGTCTCCTCGCTAAACCAACTGACAACCAAGTCTAAGAACCACGCCATCCTATAAGTTACCCGATGATGCTGACGATGATAATGATTTACGACATCTTCCATCCGCTACTATCAAGGGTTCACAAGTATTCGGACATGTTAACTTGCTTCAGACGCAAGAAATAAATGTACACACACACACAAAACCCAGCGTTCATTCTTTTAGAGTGCAACTATAAACATAAATCGATTCTGTCCACTTTCATCAGACGTTGAAAACTTTATAACATACTAGAATCCTTTCATCATAGAGACATCAGGTCGAATGCTTTTTTTAACGAGGTTTCTTTAAATGAAAACCTCAAAGTGTTATAGAAATTGCAATCTTCTTCTTCTTCTCTGCGTTCACCAGCTGTAAACTCTGATGGACAGTTTTGGTTGTTCGTCTACTTCTGTTCCAGAATCTGGGTGTTACGTGTGCATCCGTTTGACAAATCTGACACATTCGTGTGCAGACTGTTGGTTCCTTGCCTTGTAGGCAGATGCACCCCGACCTGGAGAAAAGCTCCCAATCAGTCGACTCTTACGACATGCTTTTGGGTAGGCATTGTCTATTATAGTTTTTCCTATAATAAGGCCCTGGAACCCACGCAGAGGTTGGAAATTGCAATAACCAGGTCATCGTAGTTTAAATTGTCAACAGTTTTGTTAAGGATGTCAAGAGTGTTCTTCATTCGCTCATACATTTCTACAGGCTTCGACCCTTTCACAGATCAGAAAACTGACACACACAAAAAGCGGCTTAAAAGTAGGGCAGCCATTTTAAAACTGTCATTGTGACGTCATCGTGTTCATTAACAGCGTAATGTCATGTGCTTAACACTCCAGACATCCTTAACAACCCCACTGACGTGGTACAAGACACTGGCAAGGATGCTGACATTTCTACCACATTTTAAAGTTTTTCATTTGAAGCCATTTGTAAGTAAAGTAAGGAAGTAAAGAACCCTTTCTCAACGCCGTTGGGCTATTGGGCATACAGGGCTAGACCTATATATTATAAAATAATGAGCACACGATAAGTGATTTCCACATCACGCCGGCCGCCTTTACTTCCAACGACTTCGCCTGGTACCCGTTTAAGGCTAGTTCGACATGGGAGCAGCCAGTGTCATTTAAATAAAAATAAAAATACAATTTTAGAAAGTCAGGCTTCATCAGGACTTAAACCCACGACGTTCCGATCCGACAGTGAGCATCTAGACGTTATGATGCCGCTCGTACTTTCTAGAAAACATCCGATTTAAAGCCGTGCTAGCGCTGAAGGTAGACGCTTATCTGTCGGTCTTACGGTTATGGGTTCAAATCAGTACCGAGACCAATTTGTTTTCTAATTAACCTGGCCTCCAAGTTCCACCAGCCCAAAAATAGATACCAGGAAATATCATGGAACGTAAAGGCGGACAGTGAGGTGTTCACATCACCACCGATGCCCAGTCGGTATAAAACTCTATAGTGCGTTTCAAAAGTCGTGTGCTCACGCTTTAATAATTATCTCGAAAACTCCCGTACGGATCAACACGAAAGTTTGCACGTGTCCTTAGATATGCCATTATGATTTTAAAATTTACAAAAGTACAGATGCTGCTGTTTTCTTGAAGCTGAGAATTTCTTTGATCTTTGTTTGACTAATAAATTGTGTACAATAATTGACATAGGCTTGGAGACCGGAAATCAGTTAAAATGTGCAGCCATGTATGGTTATTATTTTGATAGCCTAACCAGCATGCAGTGGAAAACTGTTCATCCAATTCGCGGGTTGCTAATGCTGGAGACGATTAAAGGAGAATAAAACGCATATAAGACGAATGCATGGAAATGTTTTGAAAAGTCCCCGTTACTCAGTTTGTTGTAATTATGCTGACTGTTTCCCGTGAATCGGTGTCTCTCTCCCCCCCCCCCCCCCCCCCCCCCCCTTGAAATCCATCGCAAACAAGGAAAAATAAAAACTAGATGTTTGTTTAGATTACCAAAAAAAAAAAAAAAAAATATCACAAAGACATGATCATTAACAGGTTGCATGTTAAATTTAACATCTAACAGTGAACGTTCACAGAGTTATCGATTTGTAATTTTGGACACTACTTCTGGAATATATTATAACGCATACTCCTGATAAACTGTGAACAGAGGTGAATCAACAACTACATGTTTCCGTCACGGCCGACTCTATTTATCCTGGGGCTGGTCGTGGTTCCCGTCAATAAGTTTGTTTGGCCGAGTATTGGGACAGCTAGCCACCTCCCACCCCTCCCTTCCCCCACCCACCCATTCTCACAACATAATAATTTAGTTTGACGTTAGTCTCCCCAGACAAAGTAGGTCACGTTCCACTAGTAACTTTGTTGGACTGGTCTACCTTCGTGGACGTTACGGGTGGGTCCCGCTCTTTTGTTTGGTTTCCTTGCTGTCTTGCATTAACGTTTTCATTCCGAGAAAGAGACATTCCTGTGACATAGGTTTCAGCACTCTCTAGGAGGGTTGTCTTAGACACCGTGTGTCGATGTTTAATCTTAAAAAAAAAAGGAGCGGGTGAGCGGGGCAAATATGCCTCTACATACTAGGCCAGGGGAGCAACTGAGTGGTCTCCAGGCATGGCGTCAGCCTCGAGTTCTGGAGGTCCCGGGTTCAAGCCCCGATGAAGGCTGGGAATTTTTCCCGTTGACTACTAGTAATTTCCCCTGGTCTCTGGGAGTAAGATCGGACGCCTGTGTGTATTGTTGCGCACGTTTAAACAAAATCCACTGAGAGTCGGAAATTAAAAAAGACTAACCTGACGTCGCTGCCCGAGCAAAATTTGGAGTTAAAAGTCTACCCAAAATATTTCAGGATCCTCGCCGGTGCAACGGAGTTAGTGCACTGCACAGAAATTCTTCGGACTCATGCTTGAGTTGGAAGAAGAACAGAACACTATGACGTTGATTCGTTGTTTAAATCGTAAGCTGAAGCCGACTTATTTAAACTTCAATTCAGCGACTTCAGGCAACGTCAAATACTATAATGGAGCGCTAATGGGAATGTCCAGATTTCTGCGATGTCAATTCTTAGATCAACACTCCACAAAAAGAATAAACAGCCTAATGTGTAATTATTCTATCCTGTCTAGGTTTATCCGAACTTAGAATAACAGTGCGTGTGGCGTATGTGTTATTAGCGAATACAATTTGTTGGGTGTCTTTGAAGAAACCTCGGCTGCTGCTGTTGCTAAACTGCTGCTACCACCACCACTGCTGCTGCTGCTGCTGGCTACTACTACTACTACTACTACTACTACTACTACTACTACTACTACTACTACTACTACTACTACTACTACTACTACTACTATTACAACAACAACAACAACTACTACTACTAATACTACTACTACTACTGTCAGAGGCCAGTTCGGCTACGGGATGAACGGAGTTGATGATAGTGAATCATCACATATGAACGAGCTGACCCTTAGTAAAACTCAGTGTGAGACCGGGCAACTTGACCACGGAATAAACTGGGTCGAGTTAACTTGCTAAGCCCAGGTCACACGGTTAACACGGACTACCGCGTGTCGGGAGATGAACGCGGGAGGGGAACAAAAAGCTTGGACAGAGCTCGCTGGAGGAGGCCTACAAAACCAAACCAAGCCAAGCCAAGCGTCGCCGCCCTCAAGCACACAGCTCTCGCTCGCTCGCTCGCTATACCGCCCGATAAAGCCACCTGTGTCTCTCGTCAGCTTGCTAACTATCCATTCGTAGCCTGATTATCGATAGCTAGATACTGGTCAGACTCGCTTGATATTCGGCTGAGTTTGGCTCGACTAAGCTATCGGTTTTCGTCTGCGGGTGGGTTATTAGC
This sequence comes from Candidula unifasciata, assembly GCA_905116865.2. Lineage (NCBI taxonomy): Eukaryota > Metazoa > Mollusca > Gastropoda > Stylommatophora > Geomitridae > Candidula > Candidula unifasciata. The sequence continues at coordinate 417,327 of CAJHNH020008455.1, read as the reverse complement.
GGCCCGGGAGCACATCATTGTTGAAGAGCCAGTCACACCAGCCAGTTTTTTTGAACGATTGTCTAGAGAACTAAGGAGAAAGCACGCTTGGGTGTCCTTTTCAGGATACTCTAACAAGCCTTGCCGACTCCGAAGGGACCTAGCAATCAAACAGCAGCCCGATCAGAACAGCCTTTGCCAGCCACATCCACTATGGCCCGTGGCAAGAAGAACCCGATTCAGCGCCGTGACACCAGAGCTACATCGGCTAACAAAGAGACTGAACCTGACGTCGCACCAGCCCCTACGGTGCAGACAATGCCAGCTTTGACTGACGTCCCTATCGAGACGTCAGCCACACCTACCCAGACGCCACCAGCTTCCGATGAGGCCCCTGTCGAGGCAGCATCACAGCCAGAAGTCGCCCCTGTCGTGGCGCAGGAGCCCACCTACACCCGACCACACAGGCAGCAGCAGCAGCGACCGGGAGCCGCCAGTCCAGAAATCCTACAGTGTTCGCGCTGTAACAAGGCGTGGCACACAGCCAAGAATTGCCGCAGCAGCCTTGCTTGCAGATACTGCTCCCAGGCGCATGATTTCAAGGAGTGCCCGCTAGCCAAGAAGGACCCGGACTTCAAGAAGCCCAACCCGAGCAGACGATGCTCAAACTGTGGAGGGGCCCACAGCGCGAGGTACCTGGGATGTCCGTACCTCAAGCAGATAAAGAGGGAGATGAATAATGCCGGATCCAGACACCAGCAGAGGTACGAGGCACCCAGACCGGACACCACAAGAAGCCAACCCAATCGCCCAGTCAAAAACAAAACACCAGAGAGGAAGGAGATCACCACCAGAGACCCAGAATTGATGAGCGCAATAACCGACCTGAAGGCAGAACTGCAGAAGGTGAAAGCTACCGCCGCCGCTGAGAGAGCAGAGACGCATGATTTAATCTCCCTGTTGCTAAGGGAGATTAAAACCCTAAGAGAGGAGAGATCCTCACAGACAGAACTGAACATTGAATATACTAACCAGGCGAAGACAACGAAAGAAAACATCAATGCACTGTTCGCCAGACTTGAAGCCGCCCAGATAGCAGACGAAAAGCGCCGACAGGAGGAGGGGGAGGAGAGAAGAAAAGAGCTGGCCGAGCTGACTAGTGCACGTGAAGCAACATACCAAGAAGTCGCCAAACTTGTAAAAGTGAACGCAGAGGCCGAAGCAGCCACACAAGCAGCAAAGTCAGAACGTGCCATATTGGAGACGGAGAGAAACGCCGCAAAGAAAACAACAATCAGCAGAGCTGACAAAAGTACTTGCACCGACCAACTGAAAACAACCAAACACCAGGCGCAGATGACTGAAGCACCAGAATGCAGAGACCAAGGCTCAGAAACCAACAGCTCGGAACTCGCGGAGGCAGAACTCGAAACAACATGCACCTCGCCAGAAGCAGAAGAAATTGTCATCCCCCAGGACATAAGCGAGGCTGGCCTTGAAAAGTTGGTTGAAATCATCAACGAGCAAGTTGCCCCGCACAGTATCATAATCTGTAGGGGCCACTACTGTATCCACCATGACATTCAGATGTTGGCAAAAGATGCAGAAGCACCCGACCAAAAAAGAAGGGCCTTCTATGGAAAATTGAATAGGTACTGGGAGCAGGTGTACAGGGCCTATGAGCGGATTCTATAAACAAAACGGAAACAACCGACGCAGAAAACACCGAAAAGCCGCCGAAACTAAAAAGCCAGACAAAACCGACCAATGTAAAACCGCCCAAGCCACCATGACAGCTGAACAACCCCGCCTACCAGCCCGGAGAAACCTCACAGCCCACAACCAGACGACACGATGTCCGCCGCTCAAGCCACGCCCACTTACCTCACTCTGACAGAAGCAAAAACCCTCAGGCGTAACACGATCGCCGCACAGAAACGTCAATTACTGGAGAACGAACTCCAGACAACAAAACACCGCCTTGATATAACCAAAGCTCAATCTAGGAGCCGGTTGAAAGAGGCAAGAAGTTTTTCGTTTTTTTTTTACCAACATCAGTCAGTCAGTCGCTGGAGGAGAGTTGTGTAGTGAGACTGGACTGGACCAGACGTAGAGCTTGGACTAGGTAAACGTACATTAGTTTAGTGACGGCTAGATTGAATAGTATTTGTGGTTAGTATTTTTGTGATAGGCTGTGGTCCCATTTAATGTTTCGACGAGATAGTGTAGAGGTAATGTTCCTTGCATAGTAGACGTAATCCGTAATGAATGGAAAAAAAAACAAAAGTTGTGGACGACTTCAACCTGCCTCTGGGGCCTGGTTTTAATTGCGTCCTGGTTTCTTTGCAGTTTTTGTTTCTTTGTTTTTGTGTGACGTTGTCTCCCGTCTTCCTATAGGTTTCCTTGCTGTTTTGCAACATTGGCTTGGGGCGATGATGGGCGGTATCACTAGTCCTGAGAAGGACTAGTAGCTGGCTGGTTTTTGGCAAGTGGGTTTTCCGGTCCGGTGGGCGTGTCTTGGTGTGTCATGGCGGCTTGGTCGGTCCTGGTTGGTTAATGGTTTTTGGTTTCTCGATCGAGCTTTGTTCTTCTGCTGGGTTTGAGCTGGTGGCTATCTCGTCTATTTAGGCGTTTCTTGAGGATCTTGTATTGCTTTAGACTTGCATAGTTGTGCGTGGGCTGCGTTGAGTTCGTCTCGCATGACTAGGTACCCCAGGCGTCTGGGAATGTGAGGTCCGACAGGTATGAGGCCATCTTTCGCCGTCTGCTCCCTGTCAAACTGAATTCTGTACTCGCCATTGACAAACGCTATCCAATGAGGGTGCATCACTTTGTTAAATCTTTGAAGCATTGCTTTGATGCTGGCCTCGCTGACCTCTGTTTCCTCTGGATCTTCTATCTTCTTGTCATCGGGTTTAGGTGTTACTCCCTGTTCTTTGGTTTCTCTTGCCTTGTTCCTTGCCGCTAGTATTTGATTCCTTCTGACTGCTCGCCTCCTCGCCTCTTCTCTGGCTTCTATAACGATATTAGTGGACTCTAGGTCCTTTCCCAGTTGTAGGCTGTCTTTACTGAGCTTAGTAACCTTCGCTTCCAGTGCTGTCATTGAGGCTTTCATCTTTGAGGCTTCTGTTAGGCTGGTCTCGATGCTTTCTTCCTTCTGCTTCTTGAGTTCCGTCAGTGCAGTCAGGAGTTCGCACTTGAACTTCCCCATGTCTGCTAGTTCGATCTCCTGCTGTTTCTGGGTTTCGAGAGACTCTTGTAGCAACCTTCTAATCTCAAGGCTCTCGTTTCTGTCGTGATCTTGCTTTAGTTTTATGGCGGCGTTCTCCTCGCGTAGGGACTCGATCTCTCTTTTTAGGGCAGAGATCACGTCTTGGGTTTTTTTCGCCTCTGTGTCGTCCCTAGGTCTGGGAGCCTGGGATGCCTGTCTTTCTCCGGGGTGGGCGTAGCGTCTGTAGGTGGTGGCTGTCAGCGCTCTTCTGCAGTCCTTGAGGTAAGGGCATCCCTGGTACCTCGCGCTGTGGGTGCCTGAACAATTTGAGCACCTTCTGTTTGGGTTAGGTTTCTTGAAGTCAGCGTCCTTCTTCGCTAGGCTGCACTCTTTGAAGTTGTGCGGACCGGCACAGTAACGGCACAATGGGCTGCTGCGGCAGGTGGCGGCTGTATGCCACGCCCTGTTACATCGTGAACACTGGGGAAGCTCTGCGCTGTATGTTCCCGGTCGCTGCTGCTGTCTGACTGGGCGGGTGTAGGTAGGCTCCTGCGCCACGACTGGGGCGGTTTCTAGGAGTACAGGAGCCTCGATAGGGCATATATCCAGTGCTGGCGGCGTCTGGGTGGGCGAGGCTGGCATCACTTCTGGGTTGTCGGCTGGTTCTGGCACTGTCGGTACCGTAGGGGCTGGTGCGGTGGCAGGCTCATCTGACTTCTTGGCCGAGGTCGATCTGGTTTCCCGGCGCTGGGTCGGGATCTTCTTGCCACGGGCCATGGTTTTGTGTGGCTGTAGCTGGCTGGCAGAGGCGGTACTTGTAAGGCTGCTGTCGAAAGCTAGGTCCCTTCGGAGTAGGCAAGGCTTGTTAGAGTATTCTGAAAAGAACAGCCAAGCGTGCTTCCTCCTCAGTTCACTAGACAAACGAGTAACACTGGCTGGTACGTCTGCGGTATCGGGCGGTAGAGCGAGCGAGAGCTGTTCGCGGCTTGGCTGTCGGGCTGCGAGTGATGGTGGTTGTGATGGTGATGGCATAGTAGACGTTCCACGCAGTATTTGTTAAGCAGCTAGTGAATGTGTGACACGCATTGTTAATGGCGGTAACACTGTCCAATCACGCTTAGGCCATACACCTTACGTGGGTCACTGAGTCCCGCGTGGCAATAGACGGCGGCTTAGTCAGCACTGATAAACTGTTAGTTCGGAATCGTGTCCTTGGGGATCTATGGGAACGGCTGGGGTTGACCAGTGAATGTAAAAGCTGCTCAACGCCGGCGTTTCGGATAAGGACTGCCAGCTTGGTTGTAGTGTTTTAAGTTGTATTGTTCGTTGTACATTAAAGATTATGTTTGTACTCAGCAGGTGCGTGTCTTAAGCGTGTCGTAGGGTAGTGAAGACTGTTAGCTGGCCTACCTAGCGAGCCAAAGAAAATAAATTAGTAAAGTAGGTCTCTTGTTTCAACATTCTACTACTACTACTACTACTGCTACTACTGCTGCTGCTGCTGCTACTACTACTACTACTACTACTACTACTACTACTACTACTACTACTACTACTACTACTACTACTACTAAAACTATTACTACTACTATTACTACTACTACTACTACTACTACTACTACTACTACTACTACTACTACTACTACTACTACTACTACTACTACTACTACTACTACTTCTACTACTACTACTACTACTACTACTACTATTACTACTACTACTACTACTACTACTACTACTACTACTACTACTACTACTACTACTACTACTACTACTACTACTACTACTACTACTACTACTTGGTGCAACAAAGCTTTCCATAGGATATCGAAACGTCTAGTTTGAGAATAGAGGTGGAGGCAGTCACTGCTGCTTTCTGCTGGATTGAAAATCAGCTGTACACACATATCGTTATTGTGACTGACTTACAGCGCATGGTGAGGAAGGTGGAGAAAGGCATGCTCCGTGCAGAGTGGCAAGCATCGCTTCAGAGGTCCCGGGTAGTTAGCATATTTTGGATATTTTTTCCAATGATGCCGGTGTGTTGGATAATGAGCAGGCAGATAGAATGGCCGGTTCTGCACCACTTAGTGGTGAATTGATGTATGACAAGTTAGATATTGTGAAGTAAATGGAAGAATGTGCAATTGGATTTAAGCATATCTACATAACAGAAGAGCCCGGGTACAGGTAGATGGTTTTAAAAGTAAAAAAATTCTACTGCGACATGGCGTCCCTCAAGGTGGTGTCCTGTCGTCCACACTTTTCCTCTTATTCATCAACGACTTGGTTGATGAAATACCAAATGGAATCTAAATGGCAATGTATGCCGACGACCTGGTACTGTGGTGCACCGATGAACATGCAACGATAGCCACAAGAACACTACAGCGGGCTACATATGCATTTGAGGCATGGGCCAATAGATGGTGTGTCAGCATCAACACAGACAAAGGTAGCACCACACTCTTCACTCTTTCCCCAAAGAAAAGGCTGGCATCATCAAAACAAACGGAATTCCCTAAGAGATTATAAAGAGCCCACGTACTTCGGAGTCACATTTGATGACAGGTTGACATGGAGAAAACATATCAACAAGGCAGCAACCAAAGCCAGGAGGAAGACAGCCATACTAAGAAAACTAAGTGGAACCACATGGGGAGCCAATGGGGAAATACTCAATAAAGTATACAAGCAGAGCATACTTCCACACTTGGAATATGGGTCGAGTGCGTGGTGTTCGGCATCTAGTACCACATTAAAGGAGTTGGACAAAGTGCAAAATCAAGCACTCAGAGTCATCACAGGAGGAATGAAATCAACCCCCATATTAGAAATGGAGAAAGCTGGGAAAAACACAGACACTGAGATAACGCAGAGATACAAAGTTGCAAATGCAAGCTGAAAAGTTCCTCGGTATGCCAGATCACCTCATGAAAAAAAGATTTCATAACCTAGCCTTGGGACGGTTAAAAAGAAGCAGCTTTATACACCAAGCAAAAAGAATATGTAGACAAACTCCTGACCTTCCAGAAATTGGTTGCCCACTTAAAAGTATTCCAGAACAAACCCCATGGAGAGAAAAATGCAAACTAACAGTACAAATCCAGACAAATGTGAAAGGAATATTTGACAAGAAAGATCAAGATAGTGTACAACGCAGAATGGCCACCCTCAGTTATATTGATAAAGAATACCCACAAGAACAATGGGTCAGAGTCTATACAGATGGGTCCGCAGAAAGTGCAGTTAGAATTGGTGGTGCTGGAGTGTACATAAAATTCCCAGCGTACCAACCGGAAAGTACTGCCATAACTACGATGCAGAAACTCAGGCTATCAAGATAGCAACAGAAAAACTGCTAAATATCAATCTTGGCTCCCAGGATGTAGTAATGCTGACTGATGAAAAATCAGTACTTGAAGCACTGCTGACACAACTTAGCCTTCAGCAAAGAGTCGTAATGCAGTGGATACCATCACATTGTGGAGTGCCTGGAAATGAGAAAGCTGATCAACTGGCAGGAGAAGCACAAGACGACTATTTTATTATGGACAGATCAGAACAAGTCATTATCCTCTGCCTCAGAACAGGGCACAACCGATTAAGTAACCACATGCACACAAAATTCAAGATAGGCGTATCAGCCATGTGCACCTGTGAAAATGTGCCCCAGACAGCAGAGCATGTACTCCAGGACTGCACCGAATTTGACACATTAAGGCAAACCTTTTGGCCAGAAAGAACAACAGTGGAACGTAAACTCTATGGACCACTGAATGAATTAACAACAACAGTGAAATTTATACAAGAGACAAAACTGCTAATATAGACAACTTATTTCAGGCGAACGAAAGAAGAAGAAGAAGTGAAGGCACTTTGGGAGCGAGTGAACAGTGTCAAGGCACAGAGAGATCATTACTGTCTGAGGAGGATGGCGCTGCGAGGAGTTACCAGGGGATCTGGCCGATGCTCGACACTCAGGGAAAAGGCGAGACGGAAATACAATCAGACAGTTAGTGGTACCATCGGAATTTTAACTCTTCGCTTGCTACTGAAGATGGGGACTGAGCGCTTATGGGGTGTCCCGAGTGCTTTGATGTCGATTCTTATTTGACATTCTACTACTACTACTACTGCTACTACTGCTACTACTACTACTACCACTACTACTACTACTACTACTACTACTACTACTACTACTACTACTACTACTACTACTACTACTACTACTACTACTACTACTACTACTACTACTACTACTACTACTGCTACTACTGCTGCTGCTGCTGCTACTACTACTACTACTACTACTACTACTACTACTCCTACCACCACCACCATCATCACCACCCCTACCACCACTGCTATTATTTGGGCTTAATTAATTTGTAAAAAGACGGTTCTGTGTGAATTTCACAAACAAGCAGACTGTGTACTTTTACTGTGGAAAGTGAAACCCCTGCTGCTGTTGACAGGTGCGCGCCGCTTATGGGAATGTCCCCCGAGTGCTAGGATATCGACGGAACTGCAGGATACAGCAATTACCTTTGTCCTAGCATTTTATGTGCAGCCTATCTATACAAGTTTCCGTAGTGTAGTGGTTATCACATCCGCCTAACACGCGGAAGGTCCTGGGTTCAAGCCCCAGCGGAAACATTTTTTTTTCTTTAAATTTTTTAAATAACAAATTTAAACATATTTTATATATTTGTATATTTTCAAATTAAATAAAAAAGACAGACAGGCAGATAGACAGAAAGAAACACAGCGACGAGTCTGTGAGTTCGCGAAGACTGACAGACAGTCAGACAGACTAGCAGACGCATTGAAATACGTCAGAAGTAAGCTTCTCGTTACCCGTTAAGTGATAAGGAAACCAGAACAATGAGTAGTACGAAGTATGAAACACATCCATACATTTAAATAATGTCTTACACAGAATACTGCCGCTATACATTTCCACAAGGTGATGATACACATAATACTGCCGGATACATTCCCATAAAGTGATATACTCAAAACTGCACAGATACATTTACATAATGTGAAACATGGAAGCCCTTCCTTACGTTCACTGGCTGTACACGCAAGGCGGAAAGTTCTGGTTGTTCGTTCACTTCTGGACTGCAGTCCTATTCCAAAACTTGAGCATTGCGTATGCATCCGTTTGACAGATCTGACTAGTTTGTATGCAGACTGTTGGTTCCTCCCCTCTCAGGCAGATGCACGAAAAAAGCTCCCAATTAGTCGACTCTTACGACATGAGTTATGAGTTTATTTCATTACCAACAACACCTGTATGCCCTGGGACAAATATAATGGTAACTAACCGAACAAACAGGAGAGTTTTGCAATGACTCAAACGACTACTCAAAGAATCACTCAGCACATACGCGGGAATAGTCCTGTGATCCCAGCCACGTGAAAGCCTGTGTCACCGCCATCACCTCCATCGTCATGCTACTGGTGGTCATTGAGAAGGCACTGTTGGCTTCTTGAACTGTACTGCCTAAAGAGCGAGCTGTAAATGCCGATGCACTCTTATTTCGTCTTATAACGGACCCATCTGTGAAGATCACCACATCTGTCTCATCTGACTTGTCACCGATAAGCGCGATTATCTCGGCATTGACAGCAACTGGATTCTGCTCCCGACAACTCCTATCGAGCGTCAGACCTAGGAGAATGTCAGATTGCGCACTTTAGACGCTGGTATCCATTCTTCATCTGGATGGATGTCTGCAAGGCTGCAAACCTGTATGATGTCATCCTCTGCCCTACTTAGCCATGATTAGGCCCTTTTAAGCCTATCGCCTTTTTTTTCTTGAAGAGCATGTAGTGCAAAGGGTGCTTCAGATCTGAGCTTATCTTGGTGTATGCACGAGCCCTACAGATCTTGATCCTGTAGTTCATGCTAGGGAAGTCAAGAGGTGTCTCCAGTGCACCCTAGAACAATGCGCATTGCTTCATGTTGTACCTTTTCAGGTCTTTCAATCTGAGTATGACTGACAGTGAGGGTGGCAAGAACATATTCGATGGGACATGCTTACAATATGCTTTTGGGTAGCCAGTGGGTCTATTCTTCTTTTCCCTACAATAGGGCCCCGGAAACCACACGGGGAGACACATGGAACAATTCCCGTTATATTTTCATAATTTGATACACGAAATAGTAAAGAAAAGGACCCCTGTGTCTTGCCTTCATGTTTATAGGGTATACAGGGTTATACCTTTATTGTATAGACCAATCGGTATGTAGCTGGTGATGTGGTCAGCATCACGTCTGCCGTCTTTACTTCCCAAGACTGTACCCGGTACCCATGTACCCGGTACCCATGTACCCATGTACCCGGTACCCATGTACCCGGTACCCATGTACCCATGTACCTTGTACCCGGTACCCATCTGAGCCTGAATCTACCTGGGAGCCAAGGTTATTGTTGAAGACAATCCTGCACAGTCAAGACCGGAACGCAGACCTTCCGATCCGCATGTGAGCGTCTAGCTGCTTCACCTCGCGATACTGCCTGAAAGTGATCCTGAAAGTGATCCTGAAAGTGATCCTGAAAGTGTGAAAACATGCACACAGAAGACAACATCTGCTTCACCTCGTGATACTGCCTGAAAGTGATCCTGAAAGTGATCCTGAAAGTGATCCTGAAAGTGATCCTGAAAGGGATCCTGAAAGGGATCCTGAAAGTGATCCTGAAAGTGATCCTGAAAGTGTGAAAACATGCATACAGAAGACATCTGCTTCTTATGCAGCCGATAATAAATGGACCATATCGGAGTAGTTCACACGTGAGATCTGGGTACTGAACCATCAACGGAATTTATGATCTGTGTGTAGTTTGGTGGTGGCTGGCAAAAGGTTGCAACACCTGTTGGTACTAAGCTTTAATATTAACACAGAGTAGTTGCCCTGTTTTGGAGTATGTGGTTATGTCTTGTTAACGGTTATTCAGAGGATACAGAAATATATAGGGGTATACGGATAGAAAGATCAGACAGACAGACAAACAGACAGACAGACAGACAGACAGACAGACAGACAGACAGACAGACAGCCAGCCAGCCAGCCAGCCAGCCAGCCAGCCAGCCAGCCAGCCAGCCAGCCAGCCAGCCAGCCAGCCAGCCAGCCAGCCAGCCAGCCAGCCAGCCAGCCAGCCAGCCAGCCAGCCAGCCAGACAGACAGACAGACAGACAGACAGACAGACAGACAGACAGACAGACAGACAGACAGACAGACAGACAGACAGACAGACAGACAGACAGCCAGCCAGCCAGCCAGCCAGCCAGCCAGCCAGCCAGCCAGCCAGCCAGCCAGCCAGCCAGCCAGCCAGCCAGCCAGCCAGCCAGCCAGCCAGCCAGCCAGCCAGCCAGCCAGCCAGCCAGACAGACAGACAGACAGACAGACAGACAGACAGACAGACAGACAGACAGACAGACAGACAGACAGACAGACAGACAGACAGACAGACAGACAGACAGACAGACAGACAGACAGACAGACAGACAGATAGATAGATAGATAGATAGATAGATAGATAGATAGATAGATAGATAGATAGATAGATAGATAGATAGATAGATAGATAGATAGATAGATAGATAGATAGATAGATAGATAGATAGATAGATAGATAGATAGATAGATAGATAGATAGATAGATAGATAGATAGATAGATAGATAGATAGATAGATAGATAGATAGATAGATAGATAGATAGATAGATAGATAGATAGATAGAGAGAGATAGATAGATAGATAGAGAGAGATAGATAGAGAGAGATAGATAGAGAGATAGATAGAGATAGATAGAGAGATAGATAGAGAGATAGATAGGGAGAGACAGACAGACAGACAGACAGACAGACAGACAGACAGACAGACAGACAGACAGACAGACAGACAGACAGACAGACAGACAGACAGACAGACAGACAGACAGACAGACAGACAGACAGACAGACAGACAGACAGACAGACAGACAGACAGACAGACAGACAGACAGACAGACAGACAGACAGACAGACAGACAGACAGACAGATAGATAGATAGATAGATAGATAGATAGATAGATAGATAGATAGATAGATAGATAGATAGATAGATAGATAGATAGATAGATAGATAGATAGATAGATAGATAGATAGATAGATAGATAGATAGATAGATAGATAGATAGATAGATAGATAGATAGATAGATAGATAGATAGATAGATAGATAGATAGATAGATAGATAGATAGATAGATAGATAGATAGATAGATAGATAGATAGATAGATAGATAGATAGATAGATAGATAGATAGATAGATAGATAGATAGATAGATAGATAGATAGATAGATAGATAGATAGATAGATAGATAGATAGATAGATAGATAGATAGATAGATAGATAGATAGATAGATAGATAGATAGATAGATAGATAGATAGATAGATAGATAGATAGATAGATAGATAGATAGATAGATGGATAGATAGTGTTTTCTGGCCACAAATTTCAAACAATTATAAAGAGGAGATAGAGGGAGAGAGAGAGAGAGAGAGAGAGAGAGAGAGAGAGAGAGAGAGAGAGAGAGAGAGAGGGGGAGAGAGAAAGAGGGACAGAGAATGAGAGACAGGTGGAGAGAGAGAGACGAGGAGGAGGAAATATACTGACAGAGAAAGCCAGATGCGCCAGAATCTAGTGGTTCACGTCCCTTGAGGCGCTACCCCCCTCCCCCTCCCCTATCGGTTGTTCTTCCATGTGTGCTTTTGCTTTGTGTCAGCGACTGAGTGTTGCTTTCACATCCGTTTCACTGGCTTATGTGTGTGAAGTTGGTTGTACCTTGTCTCTCTAGCAGGTGCACTCAGACTTTGAAGAAAGCTCCCATTTGGACGAATCCTACAGCATGCTTCATTTGAAGGTAATTGTTCTTTTTTTTTGTTGTTGTTGTTGTTGCCACAATTGTGCTCCGGAACCCACACGGGAAGGATCAGCACCTTTAGGATGATAATCAACCTGGCAAAAGTCCCAGAAACCCTTTTTAACATTTAGATTATATTATGGCCCTCGAAAACTACAGCAGTGGAGCTTTCCCCCCCAAAAAAAAAAAAAAACAACTGCGATCCACATTGAGACGTTTTACTCATAAATGCGGTTGTCAAGTGAGTCACGCTCAAAGCCTCCAGGATCGCACAAGGAGCGACAAACACCCAGTGACACAAAATGCCACCATTTGGATGAGAATCAACCAGGCTCAAGTCCCAGAAACTCCCTTCAACCGTTAGGTTACATTAGGGCCCGGACTACACAAACAATGAAACATTTCGGGAAAATATGTTGTGATTATCCGATGAAAGCAACCGGTTATTATGTCTACGTAGAAAGCATATCACGGCCGGACTGGTTGACTTTTTACCCTACCAGGATATCACACTTAGCAATAAACACCGGGTGACACAAAGTGCCACCATTCGGACAAGGTTCACCCGCGGAGAGGTCTTAGAAACCCAATTTAACCGTTAGTTTATATTAAGGCCCCATGCAATAGCCACTGTGGAAGCTTCAAAACAACAACACATTTTTCTAACATGGGGACTGGGATTAAAGTTAAGCGTTTAATATAATCATCCCTATAATATATACCCGTTGACACAAAATGCTACCATGCGGATGAAGATTACCCAGGGAGAGATCTCAGGAAGCCTTCAACCGTTAGCTTAATTTAGGGACCCGGACTATAGCCAGGGTGGAGCATTTAAATAACGGGGGAAAAAAATGTATAGCAATTCACTGGTTTATTATCAACATAACACAAGCAACAAGAATCAACATTAGGGCCGAACACTTATGACATTCGGGAAGATCGCCTTAGTAGTAGTAGTACTAGTACATTCAACCCTAGGACATCACACAAGCGATAAACACCCGATGACACAATGCACCACCATGTGGATGAAGATCACCAGTGGAGAGGTCCCAGAAACCGCGTTCAGATGTTAAACCATAATTATGGTCGGGCTATATTGCGGCCCCTGGCAAGAGCCAGTGTGAGGTTTCAAATAACGAAAAATGGCATCCCACAAAAAGATGACAGGTTATTACAAATTCTTTATGGTGAGTGACTGACTGACTTTCCACCCCACCAGGACATCACACAAGCGATAAACACCCGATGACACAATGTGCCACCATGTGGATGAAGATCGCTGTGGAGAGGTCCCAGAATCCGCGTTCAGACAATTGGCCATATTTATGGCCTGTCTATATTGCGGCCCCTGGAAAAAGCCACGGTGGGGCTTGGCATAGTAGTGAAAGTCGTCCTAAAAAGGATGAAACTTCGTGCTTACACTCTGTCTACATCTACCTTTCAGACGATGGACACTGGCATGTACACGACTGACACAACCAACAGGCCATAGTTGCGTTATGGCAATGTCATTATCTACCTTTACATTGCCTGTATTATTAGAATTTTTTTTTAATTTATTGTAAGAAATCATGGTTAACAATATTTTCCAACATTAACAAAAGTGTATTTATTTCAACATATTCTGCTCAGTTCTTTCCCTTATATGCAATCTGAGAAGCTGCCAAACCTATTACCTCCCTTTGACATTCATACATTTTGTTGTTGTTGGTTATCACCGCTGCCATCGAAACAAACATATTTTGATTATATACGGTGTCAATTTACAGCTGGGTTTTTCCCTGTGAGCCTGTATGTAATATCTAAGTAACCTTGAACTATATTCATAGAAATGAAACCTGTACAGCACCATGTATTTTCTTCCCTCGGAAATCTGTGCAGATCAACAAGCTTAATGGGGCGATAATTTCTCATGACGTCTTTTGCCGTGTAACCATTTCGAGGAGGTTATAGAGGCAATGAGAATTGTATGAAAACTGGAAACCGAGAGGATGTAAGTCTGTTTGTTTGTGCGGATGTTCGCTCGGGTGGGTTTACTCGCGTCTGCATTAGATACGAGTAACCTTGTGGTCCGGGTTCAATCCCGGGGGTAGGCAGGAAAGCCACATCTCTCCCAGATTTAGGGTA
>CAJHNH020008455.1:369674-403062 GCA_905116865.2 Candidula unifasciata | reverse complement strand
CTCACTCAGTACTGGTGCGTTCTAGTGCACATCCGCACGCGACAATGACCTAAAAGATCACTGGTGGAAGATACAGAGGCAGACCAAGAGAAAAGTTGATGGATGGCTTAAGACATTGGCATAGAGAAATATCATGAGTGGAATCGGTCCAAAACACCAAAGACCGATATCTGTGGAGATGCAAGAACGTCTACGCCAGCTGGCAAGGCACTTGATGATAATGATTATATGGCTATACGATTGAACGGGCTTTTCCTGATTTGTTCCAGCAATGGAGCAATGATGAGCAGTACAAGACTCTTAATGTCCATTAGCCTCTCTTGCTCAATCTCACCTTCACACAGTGGACCCTGTTCTTCCCAGCAATCCAGTGGAAGGCTGGGATCTCAACCCCCTGCAGGAAACTGGATGGAACTACAATCGAGGTAAAGGCGAAGGGATGTGCCCAATGTTCATCTCAAGAGATCCTAATGTCGGAAATAATGGGTCTGAAGTCAGATCCAAAACCCACAGTACTACCCAACCTCCGCTCTATACGATTACAAACTTGTGTTTAGGTGTAAATCAGAAAGCGACCACAAGGCAAGAAGACGAAGCAAAAGAGGAGTCATTGGGATGTTAATCATACAGACTGCAATTCCATAGGACATAGGTTCACAACCTGCTGGTCGCGACCCTTTTTTGGGGGTTCGAATGACCCTTTCAGAGGGGTCACCTATTATCGGAAAACACATATTCATCGAAGTTACGAAGGGAAATAAGTGGGTAAACAGTAGGAAAATCTCCCCAGAGTTAGCCCCGCCTATTTATACACTAGGTCACTTTCGATTGGTAGTTGCTGAGCCTCGTCAACTTTCCACAAGGTTACGGGGTGTTCCGCGATACCGTTGATTTTGCATGTTGTAAATTTCAGCACGTCAGGGCTTTTAACCTTTTAACACTCAACAAACATGCAGTACTGGCCCTAACAGAACTTCCCTACGAGAATGCTGCAACCTATGTCACAGGCATTCTGTTTCTCGGAATGAAAACGTAAATGGAAGACAACGCAGAAACCAGAGAGCGGGACACACCCGTAACCTTCAGCAAAGTTGACGAGCCGAACAAAGTTTGAATGAAAAGTGACCTGGTGCGTAAATAGGCGGAGCTAACTCTGTTTGGGGGGGGGGGGAGTTGCAACATTCACCGAATAATTGTTTGAGAGTCGACACAACATGAGGGAACTGTATTAAAAGGGTCGCGACATTAGGAAGGTTTAGAGCCAATGCAGTAGAACAGCTTGAAAAAAATAACACAATAATGTGCGAAGGCTCAACATTCCTGCGGCACTATCTTTCTTAGGACTAAACGCCTTTACTTTCGTGTGTATGTGTAATTGTGTATTTACCTGAGATCACACATACGCGCGCACGTGTGTCCTCCCATTGCCACAATATTTTGTTGAGGATATTAAAACCCGCAGCATTCCACGCTTTATTGCTGCTTCTCAACACAGGTAACCACGAACTTTAACCCGGATGTCTCATAAACTAACCCACGGTATTAATTAGGTCAGTGGTTTTGAAACTGTAGCCAGAGATATTAGGCCACAACCACTGACGCAACACATTAAAGCCGCACACAAAACTAGACCATAAGTGTAACCAAAGATATCTTCAGCAACGTTGAACGTGATCGTCATTTTTTTCACTTTTTTTTCTCTTTTTCCAGAACTAGCCAACTAATCAGACAAAATACGCTTTTTATACCAACTTCATGCTATCAATGCCAGACACTGACAGTCATATAAACATTTAAACACAACATTACGTGTGAGATCTTCTTCTTCTTCTTTGCGTTCAGCGGCTGTAAACTCCGGCGGAAATTTCTGGTTGCTCATCCACTTCTTGACACTAGACTTGTTCCAGAACCCGACTCTTGTGTGCACATCCGTTTTACAGATCTCTTTTACTTTTATGCAGACTGTTGGTTCCTCTCCTCTCAGGCTGATGCACTCGAACTTCGAAAAAAAGCATCACTAATTATTAGACTCCTACTACATGCTCGTAAGAGTGCAATGGGTATATTCTTTTTTTCCTCCTTGTCCCAATTGGGCCTAGGAGCCCACACGGACATCATGCGTGATGAGATGTGTGAGAAATGCGGCGGTAAAAACAAGAAGAAACAGAGTTACTAACGAAGAACTAACAATGGTAGGCAGAGTACCGATAAATGATTTCCTTTAGCATCAAAAAATCAACTGGTTTGGTCATCTGGTCAGATGAAATACAATCAGCCACCACCTGACTCACTGGTCTATAAAATATGAGGCTAGCCTCATAGGGCGCCAATGTACACCAGTAAATACGCATGTCGAGATTATGGCACTGACCACGGTCTTCTCTATTTATAATTAGCTCAAGATGGGCGTGACACTGACTGATCAGCATTCACACCCAGAAGACATTGACATTAACGCAGATGGGTCCCGGGAATCGCGGGTCAAGATCAGCATGCTAATACATAGCACAAAAGATGGAGAAGACAATAAAAGGGGATAGTGAAATCCCACCAGGCAACTACGTCAAGCATGACCATGGCGATAACTGCTGCTTCCAGAGCACTCGCATAGGTAGCAGAACATGCGCAGTGTCAGACTCTATGAGCATGCTTTAGACAATCGTATCAGGTAGTCATACGCCTAAAATAGATAGAGAGCATTGGAAAGTCGCAGTTAACCTCCACCACTTGGATCTACATACCTGGGCCACCAGAAGTAAATGGTAACGAAAGAGCTGACCAGCTGGCAAATAATGTACCACTGCAAACGGGAAGAAGCGCGGACTGAGCTGATATTATCATCAACGCTGTACGGACCAGGTTGGAGGGGGGGGGGATAATGGCCTATCGCTGATGCTAACAAGATTGCATGACCGAGGATTAAGCACGTCTATACCGTCTTCGATGTTGAGATAAGTGAACACAGTAAGGTAAAGGACCCTTTTTGGCGCCTTTAAGCCTACTGGGCATATAGGGTTAGACATATCTTTTATAAAGAGTCGGCACTCTATGGGTAATGTGGTCAGCATCACCTCGGAGGTATCAAGAAAAGATATAAAGCCGAAGGAAAAGTATATTAGCTTTTCAAAGGTAAAGATCCGAGAAACTTTCTTCTTCTTCTTCTTTGCCTTCACCAGCTGTACACTCTGGCGGAAAGTTCTGGTTGCTCGTCCACTAGTGAACTGCAGTCCTGCTCCAGAACCTGAGTGTTGCATGTGCATCAGTTTTACAGATCTCATTCTCTTGAATGCAGACTGTTAATTCCTTGCCTCTCCGGCAGATGCACTCCGACTTCAAAGAAAGCTCCCCAGTTAGTCGACTCTTACGACATGCTTTTGGGGAGGCAGTGAGTCTATTCTTGTTTTCCCCACAATGGGGCCCCAGAACCCACACGGGGGGATCCGAGAAACTAAAACCAACTTTTCATTTGAACAACCAAAAGATGTACTTTGGAGTGACTGCTCAGAATTCTGAGCACATATGGGAATGTCCAAAGACGTCTCTTATAAATTATGATAACATAAACACTCCTTGGTAGCAACCAACTCACAAGTTTTAAAACCACTGCCCCAGTTCGGCCAGATCCCTAATCCGTCTTTAGTACTCTTTAGTACTTTAGTGTAAAGTCCGGGCTGACCTGAGCCGACCCCCCAAGCCAGCAACAACATGGAAGGCAACGTGAGATACTCCCCTCAAGTTTCCAGTTGTTCTATCAAAGTCAGGCTTGTTCTGAGCTCCATCGGAGTCGCTGTCGGCCTCATTGTCTTTTTCTTCTTCTCCTTCCATTATAGGAATTACAATGCCGGCTTGTGGGGTCTTGTATCAGGTAAGTCTATAAGTTTTAACTTGTAATCGACCGTCATGTTTCTAGTCTACACTTGTTTACAAAATAGACAAGATTCCCGAAGCCAAGCCAGTAGACCACTGTACTAAATTAATTATTAAACTTTATAGTAATCGTTTGAAAACATCAGAATCCTGTTCAACGCATCCTGGTTATAATTGAAGAATGTGTGCAGTGTTTTGCTCGTCCTTAACAAGAATTGTATGCATGTTAATTAATTAATACTTTATTTAAAACTGCCGGCGTGACGCTGACCACATGACCCATCTTGTGCCGTTGGTCTGCAACAAATAGGTCTAGCCCTATATACCCAATACGCCTGAAGGGAGTGGGGAAAGTTCTTTTATTTTTACTTTTATTTAAAATCGACAAGATTGTTCATTGTTGGTACTTGATAGTAATAATTTAAAATCCTGGTTAGAATTAATTATATGCCACATAGTTTTTTTCCCCCTAAATTTCTAGAGGGATTGGTCTAGTTATGTACACTATGGATATTTATTAGATTTAAACTTAATTAGGGGTTATTTCCAAAGCTATTATCATCTGGTACCTTCCTTGCCGGCTGGTGGTTGTCACGCCCCTTTGCATTGATCATTTCTCTGTCAGGAAAGGATATTTTTTTGTCATGAGAGGTTGATTTCAGAGCCGATTTTTTTTTTACTGCTAATTTGCTTCCAAAGATAATAGATTACCCTCTCTCGTGTTGGGGTGTTTTTTTTTCACAGCTATTATCATCAGATGTCTGGTGTAGTTATCATATACATCTACATAAATCACAGATGCTGTTTTCTTTAAATGTATGCTGAATGCACACTGTTTATAAAACTGTGCTTGCCATTGTCTCAATTCTTCGTTGGTGACTCTGTTTCTTCTTTTTTTTCCCCGCTGCCTTTCTTATACACCTCATCCTGCATGTTTCCTGTGTGGGTTCTGGTTCACCATTGGGACAGGGGGAAAAAAAGAATAGACCCACTGCTCCCCCTCACAAGCATGTAGCAGGAGTCTACTAAATAAGTCAAGGACCCTTTCCAACGCCTTTAGAGAAAATGCTGTCCCCCCCCCCCCCCCCCTCCCCTCCCCTTCCTTTTGTTTTCAGAAATGTTATAATTGTAATAATATTATGTTGGCTATATTATCTCATAAAAATCTTGAGATCAGGCATATGCATATATATACGTATGTATGTACCCAAGCATGTTGTAGGTGACAAATTAAGGGTGTGTTCTTCAGAGTAGATGTGCATCTGCCTATAAAGCAAGAAACTGACAGTCTGCATACACAGATCTGCATGCAAAATTCAAGTTTTGTATCAAGACCAAGGCCCAGAAGTGATAATCTTTACATGAAAGTTTACATCCAGTGAAGAAGGGAAGCTGTTGCTGCAGTGTGATCATGGTTGCAGATTCACACTTATCTCTGGGTCCTTGCACACATCTTTCTTACTGTTGTGATTGTTGGTAATGTGCATCATATGACAACTATTTTTCTGATTCCTTCTTCTTCATGTTTACAGCCTGTAGACTGTGGGGGGAAAGTCCTAGTTGATCCTAACTCCTGTAGTCAATGCTGGGCCTGAGTTTTGCATGTACATCTGTTTAACTGGCTTGTTTATGTGCAAATGGTTTTTTCTTGCCACTCGGGCAGATGCACCCCGACTTAGCAGAAAGCACCCCCATTGAGTCAACTCCTATGACACGTTTGTTGGGGAGGCAGTGAGTCTGTTTTGTTTTTCCCACAATGTGGCCTTGGAACCCCACAGGGAAGTTATTCATCTACTTCTGTGCTTTGAACTTGTTCCATGACTATTTTTTTATGCACATCTGTTTTACAGATGTGACTTATTTATGTGCAGACTGTTGGTTTCTTGCCTCTCAGGCTTATGCACTCCGACTTCAAAATAAAAACATCAGTCTATGTTGGCCATGCTCCCAGTGGGTAACCTGTTTCTAGGATAAAAAGGAAATGTGTCGATGGGTCTCTGCCAGTTTGGACTGTAGTCCTGCTGTGTTAGTTAGTCGTTACGGTTCCGGCATCACAGCAAATGAACTTGGCCTATAATTGCTCAACCACATATGCCAGTGATTCCAGTCACAAACTGAGTCAGATACGCTGGATCCTTTAAGTGAATGCCGTAGCCATACAAAGTGTCCTCAGTCAGCAAAACATACGATTTGATCTGGCAAACCTGCTCAACTGCCATGTATGATCAGCTTTTTGGCATCCCATCACAGCTGTTGAAATCCATTATCATTTCAGTCAACAGGTCCTTTACAGAGCATGCTGTCCTCAAAGCACACCTGAAAGTCTTTCTTTCTCTAGCCATATGTGCTTTCATAGCCGGGGCATCTTAAATGTCTGGTATCCACCTTCGCGGAGGTTGGCCTATACTAATTTTTTTCAGACACAGCACCCTCCATCAATGCTCTCTCCAGGCTACCATGCGGTTTAACATGGTCAGAATAACTCTGTTTTCAGAACAAAATGCTGTTTATGAACCAGTTCTGCTTGATGTTCAGATTATCTAGGACAATCGGTAGGCAGGCCAAACAATTTCTAGAGGCCTCAGAGATGTGGTTTTACAGAAGTATGCTTAGAATACCTTGGACAGCCAGAAAGAGCAACCAAGAGGTTTTGAAAGAGGCGGGAGCCTAAAGACAACTTATCACAGACATCAGAAGGAGACAGTCATCATTTTTCGGCCATGTTATGAGAAAAGGGAAAATAGAACATGTTGTGACCACTGGAAAGATTTGTGGAAGGAGGGATAGAGGAAGACAACGAGAGAAGATGCTTGACAGTCTTGTTGCATGGCATGGCGGTGTGTCGGCACATGAACTGATACATGCTGCAGGAGATCATGGATTATGGAGAGGAATGATCGCCCACGCCAGTCGGCAAGGCACCTGATGATGAGGATGTCGGGTGTTTTTCTTCTTCTTGGTACTTGGTATTCTAAGAATTTTTCAGTAATTGACAACTATGTCACAGACTGAGTCGTGGACCATCTCCCAGAAGAAAATGGGAGCTTTTGGAACTGAAATGCTATAGAAAGAATCCCAGAATACCATGGACAAACAAGAAAAGAAATACAGTACTGACATTAAAAAAGATCTGAATGTCAAGGAAGATTTGCTAATAAACAGCATCGTGTCTCAGATACTGAAATGTTTTGACCATATCAAGCACCACAGCAAACTGGAAAACATAAAAGCAGAAATCACATTAGCATGAAGGAAAAGCAAAAGCAGAGCAACACAAAGGTGGGCACAGTGTATAACTGACTGTTTCTGTGTGAAAATACATGAGGTGGGAGAGCTGGCAAATTTCTTTCAGGCAGACCATGATGAGAGCGACATTCTGCGAAGATCCTGCTGTATGATAATGATATCCCAACAGCTGACAGTTTTACATCTTTAAAGTAAAACTAGCAAATTCAGTACATTATTTTGTTGTTTGATACCAGGTTTGGCTGCAGGTCTAGCACTTGGGGTGACAATAGCTTACAGCAAACATGTCTGGGATGGCAACCCACGGCAGTTGAAGAATTTTATGTTGACGGGATGTTTCATACAGTTAGCGGGGATATGTGGCTTTGTGGCCTATCTTGTACTGGCCATATCCAAAAATCAAGGTTTGTATGCGTTTTTTTTAAAAGAAAATACTTACATTATTATCCTCTTTCATCCATTTTCTGCTTTGTATGGCAGGTTAACAGATGATCTGTTTCCGAGCTAGGGCACACTCAGTTGTCAGGTATGCTGTGGAGTCTCAATGACACCTTCAGTCCATCTTCTTCTTGGTTGTCTCCTATCTCTTGATGTTCATACTTTCATTTTGTACACTGTCATTGCTGGCATCATTGAATTCATTCTTATTAACCAACCAAAACATTTTAGTCTTTGTTTTTCAAAGAATTAAATTATATGTGTTGTACCAATAGTTCTTGTAATTTCTTTGTTTTTCTATATCATCATCATCTTCATCAAATGCCTCAGAGGTGGTCAGTTTCTCTAACACCTTTTTTTATGCCATGACTAATTCCTAAGTTAAATGTAGAATAGCTCAGACATAAATCTGGGACAATGCCCGGCTAGCTAGCTCAGTTGGTTAAACCTGACTAAGTGGCGACTGGGTAACAAACTCCTTGTGGTGCGGACAGAAAAGCCAAATTTCTCCCAGGTTTGCGATATCCATGCTCACGGTTTCTGGATATTTTAATATTTTTTTTTTAAATGGGGACAATAGGACGATTAGTGAAAAATTATTTTGAACGACGATGTGGTTTTATAGACAAATGATGAGAATACCTGGACAGATAAAAATAGTCGTGAAAATGCTGGAAAGAAATTGTCTCACAAAGAGAACTGATTGCCCACATCATAGGGAAACAATCTACATTCTTTGGTGATGTCACGAGAAGGAGAAAACTGGCGTACATCGCAACCGTGAGAAAGTTAAAGGGGAGAAGAAACAGAGGGAGATGAAGAAAGAAGATCCTGGGGAGTTTGACATCAAATCACGAGATAGAAGGTTGTGGATAGACATGACTACCAACGCAGCATGGCATGCACTATAAGGAGAGGAGAGGGCTGCGTGATCTAGAGGTATGGTGTCCGCCTCGAGCGCTAGAGGTCCTGGGTTCAGGACCCGGTGAACGTTGGGTTTTTTTCTGTCCATGTGGACTTCTAGTAATTTTCCTTGGTCTATGGGTAGTGATATTGGACGTCTGTGTGTATTGTTGCGCATGTAAAAAAAAAAAACACTTGGCAGTTGAAAATTGAAAGAGTAGCCTAAGAGCACTGCCCGGGCACAATTTGGAATTTGGAGTACCCAAAAAGTATTTCAGGATTCTCGCCAGTGCAGCAGAGTTCGTGCACTACGCTTAGAGACTTCAGACTCAGGCTTGAGTTAGAAGAAGAACAGAGCAGTTATGGGATACTATACTACCTGTGTGCCATGATGTTGAACATTGTTCAAACTTCAAACTACAAGAATAGGAGGACTTCTAATTCAACCTTTGCAGTTCATCTGTTCAGTTCGTCATGGGTGAAAATGCGCTTGAGGTCTTTACCAGTGCCCCATGGTTTCTTTTGTAGGGTTGCTCCTGTAGGCCGGATGTCTTCTCCCTCGCTAGCAGAGTCTGGGCAGCCCTGTAAGACGTGCTCTGCAGCTCGCTTTGGTGAACCACAGCCATATATAGCAGAGTCAGCAAGATCCATTTGAATTAGACGTCTTCTGAGTTTACAGTGTCCTTTCTGAGTCTGGATATTTTTGTCTGGGTATTTAATCGCAGGAAGTTTTTGATTATTACAGTAGTTAACTGTTGTATTTCCCTCCATATATAAACTGAAAGGATGTAGTTCTGTCACGCAGCTACTGAGTAGGCTGAATGTCATGACACTGCAGGCTGTGGATTTCATTTTGAATGCTTTCTTGACCATGCCTTACCTGGTTTGTGTTGTGAACTGCAGTTTCAGAAAATAGCGAGAGATAACTAGTAGTCCACCTAAGAGAACTCGGATAAGTCGAGTTTCCGTATGACCAGCTTAGTCCTGGCAATTTTCTCTATTGTCTGTGCTGTCTGGATAAGTAGAAATCCTGATAAGTGAAAGCATTTTCTTAGGTCCCTGCGACTTCTACTTATACAGACTCGACTGTAGTGCCTTATGATTTAATTACATGTGTATGGTGAGGGACGAGCCACAGTACAGCACTGCAGAGTGATAGTTACGTTGAATCGAGGGTGCCAGGAATGGATAGCTGAAGAAACAGAGATGGTGATACAGCCATGAGGGGTATAACCAGGTGAATGGAGGCTGGAACACATATGAGAATATCAAGTTGAGAATGAAGGTGGAGGCAGTAACGGTAGCTTTCCGATGGCTTGAGGGCAGCAAAGCCCAAACTGTATTGTAACAGACTCACAGAACATACTTTTGTCAAAACTGGCATCTACTCATTGAGTAGCTTGCATCAGTTGATAGATCAGGAGCATATTGTGAATTTGTTTGGCTTGCATCAGTTGATAGATCAAGAGCATATTGTAAATTTGTTTGGCTTGCATCAGTTGATAGATCAAGAGCATATCATAAATTTTGTTGCTTGCGCTTGCATCCGTTGATAGATCAGGAGCAAATCGTGGATTTTTTTTTCTCTTGCATCAGTTGATAAACTTAGATTAGGAACATATAGTGAATTTTTAAAATAACAATGTGCTGTTAATGAGCAGGTTGAAAGATTAGCTGCTGTCGCTCATCTTTTTGATAAGCTATTTTATGATAAAGTCGGCATAAAGGTGTCGGCTCTGTGGCTAAGTTGATGTGAATACCTCCTAATGCCGGGTTAGATTCCAGCTGCGAGCCATGCGCCTTGCGTTGATTTCAACAGTGGTATCCAGAAAGCCGACCGTCCAGAAAGCAATGGCAAACTATTGGACGTAAATTTGCCTAGAAAAACCACACAACAGCCAGGGGCTGTTGGGGTTGGTTCTGCAATGCCCTGTAAAGGATACGCAACTAACCAATGTGAAAGCTCTCTGAGAAAAAGCGGACAGTGCAACAAAACTGATCTTAAAATAATTAATGAGTGGGGGCTTCACGGTAAAGTGGTAAAGCAGTTTGCCCCTGAAGGTCTTCGGTTTACAGGTGCAGTTTACACCAAGATCCCTGAAGATCATCACTGTAGCTACTGAGTCCGTTCTGTGGGGAACGACTGAGGAAGGTGGGAGAAAAACTTGGTGCAGTGAAGTCAGTCCTCTCAACTTCAAACCTTTTTAATTGAATACTGTTCTCTTTTTTTCCAGATTTGATAGAATATGAGGACGGCTATTATCTGACGACTGTCTGGTGCTTCATGACCTGGAAGTGGGGGTTTGCCCTGCTGATGTACTCAAGAACCTTCCTTCGTTCATACCAGGAGAAAGAGTCTCTCATCCAGGGAGAGGAAGCTTTTGGAAATAAGTCAGCCTATGATTCTGTTGGTGAAAAACAGTGAGAGCTAACAGTGACAGGCCTTTGTGAACAACATAGACATGACATTTCATCGTCATTATCATCATATAGTTCGGCTGTAGCCTTCTTCTCTGGGTTCACCTGCTGTAAACTCCAGCCGAAAGTTCTGGTTGTTCATACACCTATGGACTGCAGTTCTGTTCCAGTACCTGAGTGTTGGGTGTGCATCCGTTTTACAGATTTGACTTATTTGTATGCAAACTGCTGGTTCCTTGCCTCCCAGGCAGATGCACTCCGACTGCGAAGGCAGCTCCCAATTAGTCGACTCTTACAACATGCTTTTGGGTA
This sequence comes from Candidula unifasciata, assembly GCA_905116865.2. NCBI lineage: Eukaryota > Metazoa > Mollusca > Gastropoda > Stylommatophora > Geomitridae > Candidula > Candidula unifasciata. Next base: position 391,878 of record CAJHNH020008455.1, on the reverse strand, counting down.
GGCAGTGGGTCTATTCTTGTTTTCCTTATAATAGGGCCCCGGAACCCACACGGGGACAGCTGTAGCCAATCTTTGTAGATTTGAGGGCTGCCCATGTGGGTTCCTGGGCCCCATTTAGGTGGGGGGGGGTACACCCACTGTCTCCTTAACAAGCGCGTTTTCAGGGTGGATAATTAGGAATGTTTCCTTTGAAGTCTGAGTGCATCTGCCTGAGAGGCGAGGAACCAACAATCTGCATAGAAATATGCCAAATCTGTAAAACTGGATCTGCACGCAAAACTTAGTTCTGGAACACCACCACAAAGTCTGAGACTAGATAAGCAACCAAGAGCTGGTGAACGGGACAAAAAGAAGAAAGAAATCACTAGCAGTCTACAAAACATTGTCTAGCCAGCTGACTGAGTGATTTCTGAAATGACCAGACAGTATGATAAAGACCACTCAAATCTAGTCACTTTAGGTTGTGTGACAGTCCCAAAAATGCAGATATATTGGCTGGTCTGCAGTTACCTATTTTCTAGAAGTGAAGTTGAATTCTGTTGGTTGTGTGTGTGTGTGCCTGTGCAGTGTTTAACAGACTGGGATATGAAAACAGTCACTAAAAACAGCATGTTTGAGGGTTTCCTTATTCAGTGTTCGGATCTTGCAGACTGTGTGGGTTCTGAGGCCCTGTTGTGGGGAAGAACCAAAAGCATGTCATATGAGTTAACTAATCAGGAGATTTCTTCAAAGTACACTTCCTGTGAGGCGAGGAAACAGCAATCTTCACAGAAGTGAATCAGATCTGTAAAACAGATGTGTACGCAGGACCAGAGTCCAGAAGTGGATGGACGAACAACCATAACTTTCTACTGAAGTTTACAGGTAGTGAACGCTAAGAAGAAAATAGAAAGCACAAAAAGGAATGCGTAAAAAAATGTAGGGATTATGGGGAGGAGAAGAGGGGGTAAACTTCAGGGAGTCCTAAATATGTTCTAAGGACCACTACCAAAAGGGTACTGCAAGAGTGTTTTTCTGTTGTTTAGCAAGTCATACAACACTAAAAACCTAAATTTTTCTAATTCAGTTATTGAAATGACTTGCAGGCATGTTGCCACAGGAAGAATCCATGTTCTAAATATTGTTATCTGGCATTGTGCATTACTGTAAATGTATTTATTTGCATGCAATATATTCTCAATCAAAAAAAAAAAAATACTAAGAGGGTCATTATTGTATGAATCACATTATTTATTGTATAAAACAGAGTTTGAAAAATATATTTTCATCAAACTGTAACGATCAATTTGTCACGGCCTAGAAAGAATAATGCTATAGGGAATGATCAGGAGATTTGGCTGACATTCAGCAAAAGGCGAGACTGACATAATAATTTAACTGCTACCATCTGAACAATAAATCTAAGTTGGTTGCTGAAGATGGGGACAGTGCATGCACAAATGTGATGCAACCACAGTGTTCTAATACTGCAGAGACATGTTAGAATGCATCCAGGTCAGGATTCTGAGTTTGTTTTCGAGTGCCATGAATACTAATGTTCTAACCGCAAGTACAGGTCGCAGAATGCGTCTTTCTGTTACTGAAGCTCTCTGAAATTGTTTCAGTCAAATGTTTTTAATTCATATAATTAAAATGAAAATCTAGATTTTTCAGAAAGTGATTCAGACTGAATTTTTATCAGCGAAGCTAAGCGATCAGCTGTTGGGAATCTGGCGTTTCTGATGAGCTTATTACACAATGTCCCATTGCTACCATATTTATGGTGTAAGAAAAGGAAAGTGAGAGAGTTAATCTGCTTCTACACCTTCTTCTTCATGTTCAGCAGGTGGAAACTGTGATGGAAAGTTATGATTATTCATTTTGTACCCAAAGATAAGGTTTGCTGTATATCCACTCTACACTGGGAGTTTATTTCTAGTTATGTCCTGCGTTGAAAACTTATTACTGTATTTAACTGCTGCATGTAATGTATGCTACTCATCTGTAGTCTCGCTATTTTAATTATATCTTTATATTTACAGGTTGTCATTTTTCAAGCAATACTTTTTTTGTATACGGTTAAAGCATATTTCAAAAGCCATTGTCAGTTCTACCTGTCTGGGTGTGTCTTTCTGTACATGAAGTTTTAGGGATTTAGGCATGCAGATTTTATTTTTGTTCTACAACATCCATCACCCTTCTAAGAATTTGAACCTGGGTAACAGCCATCACCCTACTAAGAATTTGAACCTGGGTCTCCCACAACAGCCATCACCCTACTAAGATTTGAACCTGGGTCTCCCACAACAGCCATCACCCTACTAAGATTTGAACCTGGGTCTCCCACAACAACCATCACCCTACTAAGAATTTGAACCTGGGTCTCCCACAACAACCATCACCCTACTAAGAATTTGAACCTGGGTCTCCCACAACAGCCATCACCCTACTAAGAATTTGAACCTGGGTCTCCCACAACAGCCATCACCCTACTAAGAATTTGAACCTGGGTCTCCCACAACAGCCATCACCTTAAGAATTTGGTACTCCTGTCAAATCCGGACGAAGACTAAAAAGCCTTGGACGACTTAGTCAGAGTTCTCTCCCTTGTCCGCACTGCAAACAGTGATCGGAAAAGCCAACGAAACAAAGAAGACAGTCACGTCGACATCAGGGCTGCCAATGCTTGGTTGTTTCCCCCAGATCTGGGTTTTTTTTTCGACACTGCAGGACAATTCTGGTTTTTTTTTTGGGTGTGTTTTGTTTGTTGGTTTTTGCCGATTTGTATGCTTTAATGAACGATAAATTTGCGGGGGTAGGGGCTAGGGAGTAGGATTAGGGTTAGCGGTAGGGTTAGGTTTAGCGTTAGATTTGACAATTTTGATGCCGGAGTTCCCTATAATCGCGCACAGTCCCATACACACACAAACAATCGAGGGCCTCTAGATGCTGGTCAAACGCACATTTCGCCAACGATTAGGAGCACCAGCCGCACGCTATTGGCGTCATATTTGGCAGAGTTTCAGTGGCACCACTCCCACAAACATCAGATTGTCGGCTAGTATTTCGAAATCCTACGTCAAAATTTTCACATCTAACCCTACCCCTAACCCTAACCCTACCCCTAACTCAAACCCAAACACTACGCATCCCTACACGCAACCGTATGATGACTACGCATCCCTTCACGATGCCTCACGAAACCGTACGCAGCCCTACACGCGACCGTATGATGATAGGTAAGTATGTCGTTTGTTTCGTTGGCTTTTCCAATCACTGTTTGCAGTGCGGCAAAGGGAGAGAACTCTGACTAAGTCGTCCAAGGCTTTTTATTCTTCGTCCGGATTTGACAGGAGAGCCAAGAATTTGAACCTGGGTCTCCTACAACAGCCATCACCCTACTAAGAATTTGAACCTGGGTCTCCCACAACAGCCATCACCCTACTAAGAATTTGAACCTGGGTCTCCTACAACAGCCATCACCCTACTAAGAATTTGAACCTGGGTCTCCCACAACATGGTATTAATGTGATGGCCTGTCTACATTTACATTTGTCAAATCATTGATAAATGGATAGATATATCCATTTTAGTGCCTTATTTTTTTAATCAAATTTGACGGATTACTTTATATCAAGTTACATTCCTTGTGGTCATTTTTTTTTAAAATAAATATGCAAGTTCTTGTCTGCTTCTGTGAAAATGACATGTACACTGGTTAGTTTTTTTCATCAAAATCAAATCTTGTCCTTATTGATCTGTTGAAGCTTCACCGCAGTTACCTTATTTTGATGATATAAAAAAAAGCGCCGGCACCAGTTGAGAAATAATTGTCCGGATAGTTTGACAGCATGTTGTGGACAAAAATAAGGATGTCAAATAGCTGCCTCCCACCCTTCAACCATACTGGTCAAGTGACACGGAGCTGACAGCACAATACAAAATATAATACTGTATCATGGGTTATATTTGAAAAGCATGGGCCTGTAAAAACCAGCTCATGCTAGGACACTTTCAGTCACACAGTATTGTGTTATGGGATAACCTATGTGAGCTATGGCCAACTTCCGGTCAAAACGGATGCTAGGCAGGGGCACTGTTTGAAGCTAAGGCAATTTTTTTCTCCATTTGTAAACTGAATAGTTTCCTCGCCCAGCTTTTGAATTAAATGCATGGCGTGACACTAAGCTGCGCATTTGGAATGTTTTTTTTACTGTGACCAACGTGATGGTGTGAATTGTAGATTCAGAACATTGCACGATGCCTGTTGTCACAATGTTGGTGGTGCCCGTATGTGATTAAAATTGATCACGTGGGAACTGCTGATCTGTTGGTGACTTCTGCTACCATCAATGATGAACTGCATTTCTAATGTCGGACTGTTTGTGTTAGCACTTCGGATGGCTACTGTATGCTTTAATGCTGAGACAGCAGTCTGTCAATCTTTCACAAGGGATTGTGATAAACACTGTTTTTTCCTTGGCACAGCAGAGGAGCAAAGATGGGGTGAGCTATGGCCAACAAATTTTTTTCACGCTTTGCAATTGGTCAAACAGTACTTTGAAAATCTGGCTACCCAAGGAGTCACCGTGCAGTGTTTTGGTACCAACAGAGTTGGATTAAGCTGTCAGATAAGTACTTAGTGATTAAGAACAGTTTAGGTGCCATCTCCACAGTGAAGGTTAGCTGAAGACTGGTGCCCACCCATATCATGCTCTAGTCCTCCCAATTGTGTCACTGTCCACCCCCTCCAGTATGGTTTTAAAAGTATTTTAATGTGGCAAAAGTGTTTCAGATGACATCTTTCAGTAATTCTCTTTCATTTGTTGTCTTTCCAAAACCTCTATATTATTTGACTTAAAATAGGTTTTTATGAAATATGACCCATTTCTCTATATATTTCAGAGACAGTATGATTTTCTAGTTGCTTGTTTATTGTAAAGTAGTTAGGTTAAACCATTTTCATTCACTTTGACATAATTACAGGAAAGGACTGATACTGTATAATATCAGTGATTCCCGCAGCAGCCCAGGGACCACGACCTCACAGGGCGCAGAGGCACTTTTTTTAATATCTTGCATTAGAATAGTCATACTTTTACTTAGGGTTAGGGCACCGTGGAAAAAATTCTTGCAAAAAGATGCCACCACTAAGACAAAGTTTGGTAAACACTGGTTGTAAATATAATATAATATAGCTGCAGCTGTGTTGACGGTTATTATTTTGTTACAAACTGTTTGGTGAGTGTCGTAATTGCTGTTGTGGATATCACACGAGATTTAGTAATATATTAGTGACCTATCTTCTCAGCGTTCAGCAGCTGAAAGTTTAGTTGATCAAACCTAATTTATTGTCTTTTACAACACGCTTGCCAGCGGAGCAGTGGGTCTATTCACCCCCACCCCCGGGCAGCAGAACCCAGTAGTGAGTGTTTAAAAACAAATTAGTTGCTCTATTTTCACTTCTCATGGCTGAAGATTCCAGAAGAGAACTAGGTAGTAAAACAGTATAATGCAGCCGTTTCCTGTCTTTCACAAGATGTTACAGAACCAGCCCAAGCATTTTTTGTGTGGCTACTGTGCCTTTTAAAGCAAATTTAAAGTTTAGCTGTTTGACACTGATTAACACAGCTGTTGAATCCAACACAGGTGGCCTGATGCCAAATCACATGCAGCTGGCCCCCGTGTGGGTTCCGGGGCCCTATTGTGGGGAAAACAAGAATAGACCCACTGCCTCCCCAAAAGCATGTCGTAAGAGTCGACTAACTGGGGAGCTTCCTTTGAAGTCGGAGTGCATCTGCCTGAGAGGCAAGGAACCAGCAGTCTGCATTCAATTGAATCAGATCTGTAAAACTGATGCACATGCAACACTCAGGTTCTGGAGCATGACTGCAGTCCAGAAGTGGACGAACCAGAACTTTACGCCAGAGTGTACAGCTGGTGAACACAAAGAAGAAGAACATGCAGCTGGCATCTGTCACAGAACTGCACAAACTTTGCAGTGTCATGAGAGGGCATGTTTGACATCACTTATCCACAGAATCAGAGGACACGGCGGTAGTAGTACTAGTCAGTGTTTTTTAGTGACTAAAATTAACTAAGGACAGTCATGGAGAAATAAAATTACAGCTGAGTATCGTATCATTATCCATCTCCTGTGAATTTCTTCCCAGCAGTCCTCTACTCCATTCTGAGTTTATCTGAAAATGTAACTGCGTTGTGGCCGTTTACAGAATGGCACAAAATTTACACCTCTCAGCCGAGCTTCTTCTGATATTTGTTGACCAGGTCCGTTTTTTTTTATATAGCTTTTGGACTGGCAGTTAAAATGTACAAGCATGCAGTTTTCCTGGACAGACTGGGCTTAAAATAATATTGTATTTCTTGTGTTTGGGCTTATTTTTCTGCATATTCATTTTATCAGATTACATTTATTCAAAGTCATGTCATTTTATAGGACGTCACAACTATCTAGAACCCATAAACATTTTATTATTAAGTGCACACCTGTGGTCTCTGTACCCTGATCTGGCTGTTCAGCAACAACAAATGTCTAGCTGACAATCATTTCATAAGCAGCCTAAACAATCATGCATAGGGAATGTTCATTTAGATGGTCCCCGTTTCTCCATCTTAGTGTGACCTGCCTATTCCAATAAACATTTGTTTTACTGACTAGCTGTCTAAGCTTACAGATTTTAGGGGAAATTGGTGCCTGTTCACAGCAGTGTTGATATGTGCGTGACCGTTCACGGCAGTGTTATGTGCGTGTGACCATTCACAGCAGTGTTATGTGCGTGACTGTTCGCAGAGGTGTTTGATATATGCTAACTTTCGGCTCTGTGTATAAGTAGATCCCACATACTAGAAACCGCAGAGAAGTGAGTCACGACTACTAGTGCTCTGACGTTTGACCTCATAAAATAAATGCCATGGGAGTTAATTTTAAACAAAGACTTTGCAGGAAAGCCAGAAAACAAGAGAATAAACATAAAACAAAGGCATGTTAAATATTTTAAATATTCGTTTTATTCCACAAAAATTTTGAACCGCATTTAGTAACACAAGAAAATATGACTGTACATTAAAATGAAAACATCCAGATGATAATGTGGGGGGAAAAAAAGAATGATGGAAACAAAAGCGAAATTTGAAGAGCGGAATTAAGTTATGGCATGGTGGTAAAAACCAAATGAAAAATGACGGTTTTAAAGATTCGAGACAAACAAATCTGGCAGCAAGTAATTAAAATATGCAGGCACTGCCAAAACAGACCTAATGCATCTCTTTTCTCTGCTTCTACAGTGGCAGCAGCAACATAGATAGGATGTTTTGCCTAGGCTGATCTGATAGCCATACAACCCTATCATTAGCCTGATGCCTCAACTGCCTGCCTGCTATCTTCTGTTTCTAGCATCCTTAATCTGCTTACACCCTGTTTGCCTGCCTATAAGTAAAGTGAGGAAAGGAAACAGCAAGTTATTAAGTACCTAAACAGGACAAGAAAAACATTTTTTATCAGGAAACAAAAATATATAACCATACCTCTAAAGGTCACCAGCTCTTCCAAGCTTAAGTGCAGTTATGACCACCTTTACACTAGGTCTTTGACGTCGTCATGCGACGAACATTCTTTTAAGCCTGCCTCCATTCAAACTTTTATGACAAAATCCAGACTGGTGTAATAACCAGGATAATGTGTATAAATAGTGGGACATATTAAAACATTATGCTGCCTGTGTAGATCTACTCACCTCATGAGGCATTCCCAACTAGCACGTGGACATGCACCCAGGGCATCACCTCTGGACTACCTGAGCACCATCCCTTAACTGGGCTGTTCACTTTTATTTTTTTTTAAATTCCAATATAAGCTGGTCTTAACAATGTATAGAAACCAGTCCCATGAAGTGCTATGAAAACTTACCTGCTGCCGTTTGGTCTTAGATGTGAGGGAACAAGTTAACGTCTGTATCCACCGCCTCCACCGCTGCCGTAGCTGTTAGTTTGTCCATATGCACCTGCTGAAAGATGTAACCAAACTTTATTGAAATGGAAGAGATGGACCACTTGGACTACTGCTAGCTTTACAAACTAATACAGTGCAGACCAGGTAAGGAGAACTCGCCTGGGACCACGACATGGTTCTTATAAATTCCTTATTCTGAACTCAGACTGTTACCAGCAGAATCCTCTTCACTAGCTGTTCAAGATAGGGAGTGAGCGCACATAGTGTTCAGAGTGCTGTGATGTCGATTCCGAATGAAAGTCACAACATAAATTTATCTTAAGCGGTCTGCACTGTATTCAATCCAAGATGTGCCAGCTCAGACAATTTCAGCTCACATTTGATAAACTGTAATGAGGTACACAGATGCTGCAGTTGTCCACAGCATACCAATAACCGCCCCTAAGAACAAATAAAGACAAGTTAACATTGGAATACAAAATATATCCCAATGTCTTACTCAGAGATTTTTTCCTACTGTATAACTGCACTAGCCAGGTGACTGCAGCAGTTGAGAACATGCGTCTCTATTGAAAGAATTAAAAACCAACTCCGGCATTTTTCTAGCTGTTTATACTAGGCAATTTTACTCGCTAAACAGTTAGCTCTTGATATTATTATTAAAAAATGTGCAAGACGGCCTGCTGCCAAATTGCCTGCAGCAGGGTTCGAAACGGTTGTCAGAAAAAATTGTACTAAGCATTCATCAAATCCTACATTTAAAAACAAAACACCTACCTCCATAAGGTCCCTGAGCACGGGCAGAATAGCCGCCACTTTTCACTGGGCCGCCGCCATAGTCTCCTCCGTAGTTTGATCCAAAGCCACCAGCACTTGCACCTCCCCATGCACTGCCTGCAAAAGTCAGTAATTAGTCAAATGTATACTCACATACCTTAACCTAAATTAAATTTATCTTAAGTTTCTTGCAACTGCTCGTCTAAAGAATTCTAGTGCTTTTTAAATAGGCTAATTTATTTCTATTGAAGACGTTCAGAAGTTGAATTCTGCAGTCATACTAAACCTCAATGGCTGCCAGAGGTAGATGCTCTCCCACTTCAAAGGGGAGCCCTAAATAAGGCCACATGAGCAGAAAAGCAGTGGGCTTATTCTGCTTCTACACACAATGGGGTCCCGGAATACACAAGAAAATCGTGGCAGACAAACTAAACTTATATAAGACTATACTGATAAAAACACTGACACACCCTCCCTCTCGTGAGTTACAGGGTGTATAGCTTTGGACAATGACAGAACAAGGTCACCTGGATATAACACAGCTTTACTCATAAGTAAAAAATATGGCACATATATTTACCACAGCACTGTTGTAAAAGGAGTCCTTTGCTTCCATTTTACGATTGTGATCCATGGAATAACGGAACTCTAAAGGTAGCTAGACCTACTAATTGGCACACCAGTTGGTTTTATAGACTTAATTGGTACCCACACTGGGGTTAACCTGGGAAGCCAATATTTTTTTTTTAAAACTCTGCTAGGACCTTACCTAGTACCCATGTGAATAATAGTACTAAAAAAACTTTTCTATTACTAATTAAGAGACTATACCATTAAGAATCACATAAAACAAGAAACTTACTGTAATCGCCATAGCCACCTCCAGTTGCTCCCCAACCTTGTCCTGCTCCATAGCCGCCGCCACCACCTCCGTAACCTCCAGCACTGTAGCCCCCAGTACCGGCACCTGTTAAATACAAGACACTGCTTTATTCACTGAAATCCAACAACAAAAACTCATTGGCACCGTACACAAGCAGCTGCCCTAATGAAACACTGTCATAAACTGAAACACTAAGATGACTCCAATTATTGACAATGCCTGAAAACTGACAGGGACGGCTAATTCAGGCAACAAATACCTGCAGGTGTTTTGGTCAAAATCTCAAACTTTTTGTCTGCGTTCGGACCCAGAAGGAAGGCTGGCACATTGTGATGTGGTTTACAGCTAGATTATGACATCTGCAGCACAAAGCATTCCATTTCATCAAAATCTTTAGTGTGCTTTTTTTGAAGCTAGCTGAGAAGCATTTCTATTCTTTCTACTAAAATGGACCCCAAAACGCCATAAGTTTAAGAAAATTTAAAAAAAAAACACAAACACTGAAAAACGAGAAAATTCTACAAAATCATATACCACAGCTGTGTTTCTGTTCCCCAGAAAAGCTGAATGGAAAAAAGAACATTCATGGAACAAAGCCAATTGCAAGCACAAACTTACCATAACTGCCGAAACCTGAACTTCCATAGCTATCTGATGATCGCCCTCCTCGTCCTTTGCTTGATCCACCACCTCGGCCGCCACCTGAACATGGATTTTAAAATTAAAAACAAGTCACACCTGCTTTTAGGCAATGCAGAGCAGCATTTTTAAATCTGGCATTAAGAAAAAAATAGGAACGCAAGATTCCTTTTCCTTGCTGACCCTTCTTTCCAGCCAATCTGATTTACAACTGGCTATGTCCACAGTAGACAGCTTGATGACCTGGGATTTTGATAGTACTTTGCTTGCTTGGCATGTTAGACTTTTACTGGTGTCGACTTTTTAAAAAATAGGTAACCGTCAAGTGATTAAGCGAAGGATAGACATCTGGTTAAGTACTCCATGTGAGAATGTGAAAAATTTTTCTTTCAGACCTATTATTTTCTATCCACCCCACAATAGGGTGAACTGCACAAAGGGAGTATACAAAATATTTGATCAATATTAGAGGATTTATCCAGTGTTAACTTACCATCCATCTGATCTTTGGAAACAGCTTTCTTAACTTCAACCTTTCTTGTGTTCAGATCGTGCCTTTTCAACACTGAAAAAAAAAAAAGCGACCAGTGAATAGTTGTTTACATCAAATCGCACATAGGTATCTCAAAGTTTCAGTAAGGCGTTCAAAGACTTATGTTCAGATTTTTTAAACTATTTATAAATACAGGAATGTGAATCAATAAATATGAACCTTAAACGTAATACATTTGAAGCAGTTGAAAAAAAAAAAAGGTGCTGTGTGTTTCCTGTCATTAACTCTGACCCTGATAACTGAACTGCAGCATGCAGAAAATGATAACACACTGCTCAAAACAGTTCACAAGGATCCCTTTCTATCCCAATTATATTTTTAGTAAATATATTCATATCTAGGCCTTCCCAAAGCTCAGAACCAACAGCATTTATGCTTTACAAGTATATGCTACCGCATGGATGACAACATAGCACTTATAGGAAATGTGTCACAACAAGAATGGCTAATAGGTTAAGAAAAATAAGTTAAATTCTCAAAGGTGGCCATACATCTGTCAGGTACAGCAGCAAAGCTCAGAGATCTAGGTGGTAGAATTTGTATCCATCATAATCAATCAGATAGCAAATATTTCAACATCACTGCTTTGCTTCTAACACAAATAATTAATACTTAAAACTTACACACAGCATTACCAACTGAACATAAAGCAATTAATGTATTAAGTTCTTTACCTCAAATTGCACTGCCCACATGAATCTTAGTTTTATTTATCTATTTGGCACAACCATACATTTGTATATCCATTTATATCAGCCAGATCGACTATGACATGGACACCAGAGGGAAAGAGAAAACAGGGGCGCCTAAAAACAACATGGAGACAAACAATGGAAAGTGACCTGAGAGTGCGGCATCTTTGACATGGAAAACTGCACTGAAGATTGCACAGGACAGGAAAGCATGGAAAGTCCTATCTGAAGCCTCATGTGCCACTAGGCATAACGAGAACTGATGATGATGATGCAGAAAATAACACATAGCTCAAAAAAAGTTTACAAGACACTCACCCCCACCCCAGATATGTTTGGTTAATATATTCATATCCAGGCCTTCCCAAAGCTCGGAACCAACAACATTTTTGCTTTACAAGAATATGCTACTGCATGGATGACAACATTGCACTTATAGGAAATGTTTTACAAGAAACATGTAGATGTTAGCATCTGATAGCTAATAGGTTAAGATACAATAGTTATATCCTCAAAGGTGGCCACGCATTTCTATTAGGTTACAGTAGCAAAGCTCAGAGATCTAGGTGGTAGAATTTGTATCCATCATATTCAATCAGATAGCAAATATTTCAACATCACTGCTCTGCTTTCCATACAACTAGATAACACACATGAATACTTACACACAGCCTTATCAACTGAGTCGTAATCCTTAAACGTAACGAAGGCAAATCCTCGGACTTTGCCAGTTGCCTTGTCTACAACAATGTCCACATGCTCAATTTTGCCAAAGGGGGAGAAAGTTTCTCTGACTTGTTCTTCTGTGGTGTCATCTTTCAAACCACCTACAAACATTTTCTTGACACTGTCGTGATTACTTGCGCCACCAGACTGAAAATTAAAACAAATGAGATATTGACTTTTTATCTGCTAGGCTGATTTCTTGTATTTTCAGCAAAATCATTCTGACTCAAAAAAAAAAAAAAAATATATATATAATATGTTGCGTTAGTGGGCCTGTCTATCCTTATCCTAAACTGGACCAGACTCCACATGGATATATTGATGGCCCTAGTGGTTTTTAATTTGTTCTATTCCGCATTGGAGACTAGGTTCTGAACCAATCATCGCCATGCCTATCCTTCTCTACTGCATCCAGCTCACCCCATCTTTTAAAACAGTTTCCCCACCTGCAATACATAGTGTTTTAAAAACATGCATCTTACACATATCAGGTACTTACATCTCTTGGCATGGCTCTTTTTGTTTCCACTTCTCTGTTGTCAATTTTGTGAGGCCTGTTGGCCTGGGCTTCATCAATATTGGCTGCATCTTTATAGGTGATGAAACCAAAACCTCTGGACCTGCAAAATGTCATGTACATCACTGATACATTTATCAAGTCAAAAAACAAGCAGAATTAAAATGAACAGTTTCCATATATATATATATATATATATATATATATATATATAAAATGTCTGATTCACCTGACTTTGCTAACTATCACACATCTGTTTGGAGCACTTCAAACATAACTTTTGGGTTAAAAGTTTATGAAAAAGTTAGAACCAGTGTTTTATCAGAAAACGCCTTGTAACCCAGTCATCAGACAGAGTCAACCTAGAAAATCCTGTGGCCCCCAGGGAGGTTCACAGTGCAAATGCTGCCAGCAGAATGTGTATCAATTAATAAGCACTAAGGTAATGTCACCATCAATCAGGGATAAACCAGTGGCCCCCTGAGGTCTAACAAGTGGCCCGCAGATCACTGCAAGTTGTTTACCTGAGTAAACGTAAAATGAATAGCATCCCGTATAATCTAGTCCTATATTCTTTAGCATAAGATTTTAAGAGCCATCAGGTGAGTTTTCATGTGTACTAAGAAAATGATATATATGTATGCATGTGTTAACTGACTGGTGAATTGTTCTTGGACCAATTAGAGAAAGAACACAATTATAAAATAAAAAAACCAATATAAAAAAAAAATGCATGTGTAACAAGACCCTCTTATGTTTTTCTTCCTATGGCGATTCTTCAGTGATCTCAGGTCATGCTCTGCTCCCACTGTGTGTGATAAACGCAAATCTCTCAGATTTCTGAGAAAGCTTAGCTTGTCAGGTCTGCTAGGTGTGACCACAGGTTGCTTAATAGCAACGCCAAGAGAGATGCATCTTTTCAAGACATGCTGTTAAGTGTTTCAGACATAAGACACTGGCAGAGCTGTAGGGCTTATACATAATTTATGAGTGAAATACTGACTTTGTTCCGTTTTGACGAATTCTTTTTTTTTGTGTGTGATTATAACACATTTGTTTTCTAATGTGTTTCTGAAGTTCTCTTAATGAGAGTTCATTTCAAGAAAATAGTGGAGACTAATATCTCACCTTTTTGTGTTTGGATCTCTCATGACCACGCAGTCAACAATTTCTCCCCACTGCTCAAAGTGTGCTCTAAGACTGTCCTCTGTTGTCTCATAGCTTAGACCACCAACAAAGAGCTTCCTGAACTGTTCAGAATTAGGGTCACCACCGTCGTCAGAATATCTACCGCCACCACCGCCTCCTCGTCCACCACCACGGCCTCTACCACCACCACTGCCCCCAAATCGGCTTCCTCCTCCATAACCACCACCACCACCTTGATACTGTATGAAAAAAAAAAGTATGCATTAAATATCAACCACACATTTTTAAAAAAATTAATGACGCCAATTAATTCTGTTAAAGCGTTTTAACTGAAACATAACCACACAACTCAAGTTCATCTGTAAACTCCAGCGGAGTGCTCTGGCTGGCTGTCCATTTCTGAACTTTAGTTTGTTTCGAGGCCAGTTTACTGTGTACATCACTTTTCAAAAATCTGGCATATTTCTATGTAGACTGCTAGTTCCTTGCCTTTCAGTGAACGGTGTGGGGGATACTCTCAGCTGTGTCAGAATTTGCCAGAAATTCGCAATTGACACGTGACTGAGGCTCTGTTAGTTTTTTTTTGCAGCCGCCATAATATGTGCCCGTTATTCGGAGGATAGCAACATTTAGCATTCCCCTAAGTACTCTCAATATTCGTAACGAGATGCCAGCCGGCCAGGGTTCAAATCCACAAAATCAGATTTTAAGAATGACCCTGGATGTGAGGTCAACCCAGTCTAAATGGTTACCCAGTAAAAGTACTGGAAAAAGAAGGCTGCTGACATGAAGCTGACTACCTCACTTATTTGCAATTGGTAAATATACAATGAGTATGCTTGTATCTACACTACTGGTAGGGTTAAGGCCTTTCTTCTTTTCTTCTTCACTTCCTCTTTTACTGATGTGGGTGTCGAGGAAGATATAAGGTTCTGTTTCTAGCTCTTCTGGCTGCCTCGACCATAGGCACATCGTGCTGTTGTAGAGTTTCTCTGATGTTATCCTTCCATCTTGTTCTTGGTCTACCCTGTGCTCTACGACCTTCTCTTTCCATGTATGCTTTGTATGGTATGGTGTCACGGAGCATTCTCTCTAAGTGGGAAAACCATTTCACTTGCTGTCTTTGTATGCAATCCAGAATTGGTTCTGTGCCAACTTGTTCTCTTATGATCTCATTCCTGATCTTATCTCTTATGGTCACTCCTACAGCCCTTCTCAGACATTTCCGTAGTTACTAATTTTCTTTTATGGTTTGTTGTGTGTGACCATGTCTGGCACTGGTAGCACAGAGTTGGAATAAATATGCTTTGAATAAGATGTCTCTTTGTGCTGATTGGGATTGTCTTACGCTGTAAGAGGTCTTTTACCTGCATAATTTCAAAGTCATAAATTCCCTAATCACACCTAACTCTGGTAGACTTCTGTCTCTAAGCTCACGAAGCGCCGTTGGCCAGTTTAGTGTACTGGCAACCATTTCTACGCTGATGTTTCTCCAAACCATGAGACCAAATATTCTTAGTCACCACCATTTTTAAGTTTCTTGTTACTTGTCTATAACTTAGCACATTGATCCGACCCATTCGTGCTCCACCCCTCGGATGCAGCAGCCATCTGAGGTTTCCATGTTCAACACATCCAGGAGCTGCTTGGCATATCTTCTTTACCTCGCAGCTAGTTTTTACATGCTCATCCTCATTTAATCCATTTTCAACATGTGGTCCTTTGTCTCAATTCATCTCAGACCTCATATGCTTGCCTTATCAATACTTCCTGTACCAGCCACTCTGCAAACAAAGCCAATATTGGGGTCTTTCAAGTTTCATTCCCTTTCAACTTTTTTTTTTTTATTCAACTTTCTAATTGTCAGGATTCCAGTTTCCACAAACGTGCCAAAAAACAGCTTCCTTATAAGCACATCGTTTTCTTTGTTAACTATTTAGAGAAATTAGGCTGTCTCCATTGTGTTTTATTCTTCAAAACTACATTTCAACAAACGTTCCTATTCTCCTGCCGTATTACGATGTACTCTCAACGTGCTCTAGTTGATGACTCATCGTGGTAATGTGTGCAACAAAACTTGATTTTGTTCTATTTATCCTTCTAATAAACCAAATCTGATCAGAATTTTATGATTCTCATCTGCCGATGAGCGCAATATCTTACACATAATCAACCTCTGAATATTTCAGTTTCAAAGAAACTATGAAATTAAAAATGGCGACATGTAAAAGACGAGACCGGCGGCATGACCGACATTCTGAGTAGTGCACGTTTTATGAACTAACTAACTAACCAGTAACTAACAGCTCACACGTTATGTGACTATTTTAATAAAAAATATAGCAATTGCAAGATCTGATCACTAGTGAACAACAGGAACAACCAAAAAAAAAGAAATGTTTTAGACAAATAATATACTCCAGGCATTTTAAACGGTGATTATTCCACCAACATGGCGACTGATAAGACCGGCGGCATGACTCTATATCCTACACGTTTATAAACTATTTCACCCACAATTTAACTGACACAATCTGATAAAACATAGCTATTACAATAGTTAATTAACTACTAAACCACAACAACCAACAAGGAAGACATAAACTTACCGGCATTATAAACTGTAGGTGAAAAACTGACACAAGCTCTCAAAGAAACGACTTGTCGGCGAGGGGGACGCGGGCGAATAAAGAATCACCCAAACTCCAAAAAACTGAGGCTACTCATTAACATGCAGGTCACATGATCACATAATGCTTACTGCAAGGTTTTAATTTTATTGTTTAATTTTAATAGCTATATTATAAATTTGTATTTCTTTATACATTGTATAAGACACTGAATTGATATTGCATAAAAATATATTAATTTAAACATAAATTGTTTAGTCTAAATTTAGAAAATGACGTTTGTCGCCTTTCCCTCTTTTTGTTCACTTTTAGAAGGGCTGCCAATGCTGGGTTTTCCCCCCAAGATCTGAGTTTTTTTTTGGGGGGGGGGGGGGAGGGGGGTGCGGGGAGGGTTGCCGTCTGGAGTTCTTTGTTTTTATATTGAAAGGCATTGAGGATGGCTTGCAGCTTTCAAAATGTGATATTTTATTAGATTAATGACTAACCTCACTTGTTTGCCTCATTCTTCAACAGAAGTTAAGCGCACATTTTCCCGAATGAACTGTGTGAAAATTAAGGAAACCAATTCTTTGAAAGCAGCCACAAAGAAGGATGGAATTCTTGCAAGAGAAGCAAACATTAGAGACAGTAACGACCGTACAACACGGACATCAAATAAAGAGTTGTTGAAAGATTGCAAAGTAGTGCTGTTATGTTGAAGATATGTAAAGAGATTGGAAAATCAGAAAGAGACGACGAATTAAATCGCTTAGGAAGAAGAGCTGTTGGCATAACATTTTTTCAAAAAAGTTAGAAAATGTTCAGTTTCATAAGTATAAAAATACTATCCGACAATAGGTTAGTTGCGTATCCTTTACAGGACGTTGCAGACGTTTTTCTAGGCAAATTTACGTCCAGTAGTTTGCCATTGCTCCCTGGACGGTCGGATTTCTTGATACCACTGTCGAAACCAACGCAAGGCGCATGGCCTGCAGCTGGAATCGAACCCGGCATCCCGGCATTACGAAGCGTTTGCATCGACCACGTCCGGCTGCATATGTCATCCACTTCCTTTTTTTTGTTACCAAAAAAATTCGGAATGGTAAGGAATTGATTTCATCCAACAAGATAGAATTGGACAAATTTGTTTGTGCTGTTTGTACCTTAAGGATACATATTTAATAATGCTATAGTAAGAAAAGAAAAGAACAAATGTTATATATACGTTAAAACAAAGAAAATTGAAAAACTACTCTGGGTGGAGAGAACAAAAAGTATTGCACATATCAAGGAGAAGATTCATGCTGATTGTGCTTGTTTACTAATTAGGTTTTAAATAACATTGTAATTATATGTTGTAGTAGTCTACTAATTTAATAATAATAATTAAAAAAAACCATCAATTATAGTTTATATTTATGTTATGTATTATATGTGTATGTTTCATAGCAGTATTTTTATGCGCTAAATTTGATAAAGTACAAATGTCACCCCTTCCCCCTCCCCCCCCACCCCGCTCCTCTGATGCAACAATACCCTCTCAGAATCAAAGAGTTAGCACTGATATTTCTTTACTTTTGCTGGAACAACTTTTAGTTTACATCTAAACGTTATTGATGTTTATGTTCATGTTGACTGTAGCAAAAGCATTTTTGTTTGTAAGAGCCTTTATTGTTATATTCGGCACACTTATTTACCTTAAAAATGACGTATAGTGCTAAAAAAAAATATGTCGAAAATTAATGAAACTGTAGTTTAATTTGCGTATACATCTCCTCGATAAAAACTGTGGTCTCAGAAGGACTCAATTCTTGCACGAGAACGGGAATTCCCGTTCGAGCTGTACGGGCTTATAAATCTAGAGCTGGCCGTGGCATCGACTTAGCCACAGAGCCGACAGTAAATATCTGACAATACTGGGTTTTAAGTTTTTATTCAAATCTTGGGTTCTTATAAGCCTCATCTTGGGTTTTGATAAAAATCCCAATGGCAGTCCTGGCTTGCCCTTTAGTTCATAGCTCACGCGGTGTGACATTGGTTAGTCATGTCTTTCCTTTAGTGCCACAACTTGCCCCACAGATTTGTGACGTCAGCTGAGCCAGTGAAACTTTGTCCGGAACTGCTCTGAGACGAATGATAAGAATGCCATGTGGAAATTAACACAGTACTAAAGATCAGGGCCGTCCTAACGACAATGAGGGCCCCCGGCAAAACCATATGCTGGGGCCCCTATCACTCACCTTATCGCATGTTTATGGTCGATAATATTAAACATGTAATAATTGTATTGGCACGTTAACAAAACTGGTGTTAAAGCGTAAACACAGACTAGATGTCATAGTAGGAAATTACTTTAAACTTCTTATATAGCAAATCACTTGACATTCACAGATCAGCTTGGGTCCCCTAGACGCATGCATTAAGACGGTTCTGCTAAAGAAGTCTTAAAAAGAAATTAACTCATGGGGTTAAAAACAAAAACTGATTTTCTCCAAGTGTTCTGAGAGCAGCTGGTGCAATTTTCAACAGTAAAGGCCTCAGTGCTTTATATGTCTTAGGGCCTCATCAAAAGTCTAAATGCGACCATGGAAACTACTGAATGTAAACAAGATGACTGATGACTGCCACCTTTCCATCTTTTCAGACGATAGTGTTATATTGCGCAATGAGGAGACATAGGACTCACAGCCCATGGTGATAGCGAGTATGACTATTAAGAACCGCCCGCATTAAAAAAAAGTCTTCCATCGTTACAGCATGGGATTTCAAGACCATTGTTGTCAATGCTTGTGTTTAGTCTGTTTCTTCTCAAATGCTCAGCTCTCGCCCTTTCTGCGATCATTTCCTCCTTCGTTCTCACTCCCTGCCTAATGTGCCCCCTCTACACAAGACGGTCCTTGGCATTTTGTTCCATCGAGTCCATCTCATTACCTGTATCCTTCATGTCCTGCTAGAACACATTTTTATAACGTAGTATAGGTCGGCCTCGACATCTTTTGCCCGTCTTCAATTCACATTAAGGATATTTCTTACGGACTCTGCCATCCTCCATTCTTGAGGTGTGACCCAGCCACCTGAGCCTTCATAGACTGAGCATTGAGAAGACTTTTGTAATGCCTACTCTTTCCTAATAAACGTATTTGTTTCTGTATGTTCTCATTATTATCAACATGTAAGCATTCCTTGGATGTCAATGACTTATTTAGTTTTTGAAAATAGTCTTCCTGGGGTTTTCTTTCCTGTTTATATATGATGCATGTTAGCAGGAAGTGGTCTAGTGTGTTTTCATGAAATAAATCTAGGCATAACGGTGCTGTAAATGTGGCTTTCCAGTATCCAAGTCTTAATCTCAATAATGTTGTTATTTGCTGGAATTTTTAGGTTGTCAGGTCGGGTTCTCTTAAATATGTGCACACCCTTCTACCCGTATCACTCATTTCCCTCTGTCTATACCGTTTTATCTCACTCTTCCCCTCAGTTTTTCCTAGGCCCTTTTCTATTATGTTATGGTTGCTAGTACCTCTTTTTTTTTCAAAACTGTCCGCCTTTTCATCACTGTGTGTGTTGTCCATCAATATGATGACTACCACTATTTTTCATCGAGTATGAGTACGAAGATGACTGATGAGGTCGATGCTAGCCCGAAAAGTTCTTGGACAGTGAGGACAGAGAATGAGTGTTGTGCCAGGAAGGGAATCTCCTGCAGTCGCCTTTCTGTAGCTGCACCCTTGTGTAGAGTTGCACGCCATGCATTTCGGCCGTGAGAGGCAGCCTCCCAATTGGTGTCATTCGTCCCAAATGCTTTGAGTCAAGACTTCAAGGTGTCCTTAAAGCGTTTCTTTTTCCCGCCTTGGGAACGTTTCCCATTTTGCAGCTCACCATAGAAGATTTTTTTTTTTTGGAGCCAGTGATCTGGCATGCGTGCCACATGACCGGCCCAACGAATTTGATACTGCATCAGTGGAGTGTGGATGCTGGGCATGGCTGCTTTCTCAAGGACTACTGTATCAGGTACATTCTCTTACCATCTGATCTTTAGTTTCCTAAAGCAGACTGTGTGAAAGTCGTTTAGCTTTCTAGCCTGGCGCTGGTATACAGTCCGTTTTTCGCATGCGTTTAGCAGTGTAGTTAATACAACTGCTCTGTATACTTTAAACTTTGTCTGCAGGGTTATGCCACTTCCAAACATTTTTGTACAATCTGCCAAAGACAACGCTAGCCGTAGAGATCCTTGCACTTGCTTTGTCGTCAATTGTGGCACTCTGTGAAAGGGTGCTGCCTAGATGAGTAAATTTCCTGACAACGTTTAATCTGTGGCCATTCAATGTGTTATTGGGCTGACTATATCTTTATGCGCTGGAACTCATGCTATGGTTATCTGGCATCCGCTGTTCCTAAGTTGTGTGGTTAGTGTTAATATCTCCTCCTCTTTAATGTCAGATCTACTTCCCTTCGTAGTTTCCTAGCGATTGTACTGATGAAAGAGAATCTATCATTATTGTCAATTTCAAGGAGAGATGTTCAGCAGCTATAAGGCTTTCATTATATCAACTAGTTCGGCTGTGAAAACTAATGTATGATCTGTGATTTTATAAGATTTTTGTATTTTCAAGGAAGGAATATATAACACCTGTTCCTACATATCATTTTTATTTTTTTTATCCATCCGTGTTTAACCATTTTTTCTGTCTCAATGTTTCTAATGTGCTGCTTTGCTATGGTTCTTACTTTTAGTTACTTTTGTGAAATATGTTGTGCCATGCTCATATCTATACATGGTGGTATCTAAGATTTGTATAACTTACCCAATTCATGGTCCTTACTAGTTCCTTATTAGTTTTAATTTCTACTAAGAACGTTTTTTATTGGCATCCCCGTGAACTTTTTTTGTATTGGTGTTAAAAGCGTCACATGCTGGATGATCATGATTTTGTGCGGTCTGAAGCCAGTAATTGTACATTAATTGCTTTCTTCTCAGAGTTAGCGGTGCTGTACCTAGCGCTAGGTGGATAGTTGTACCCCACCAGGACATCACACAAGCGATAATCACACGGTGACACAAAGTGCCACCATGTGGATGAGGATCACCCGTGGAGAGGTCCCAGAAACCCCGTTCAGCCGTTAGACCATATATATGTCCCGGTTACATTCAGAGCCCCCAGCAGAAGCCAGTGTGGGGCTTCAAATAACACACAATTGCATCCCACATAGGAACTACTTCTAACCTAGAGCTACTTCCATTGCTTCTCTTGATGTGCCGTTACCTGCACCCAGAATTGTGGCGAGTACTAGGCACCATATATTATCTAGTTTACTTTTCGTGCAATCTGTTTCTGAGTCAAAGATAATACTTTCCCTCGAAGTCGGAGTACATCTGCCCGTGAGTAGGGAATGGCAAAAGCCAGTAAAACGGTTGTACACGCAAAACTCAGGTCCAGGTAAAAGCCAAAAGTTAAAACGAACGATTAACCGGGACCTTTTGCCGGAATTCACAGCCGGTGAACAAAGAAGAAGAAGAAGATAGACAATACTTCCATATTCTAGTTTTTCCCTCAGGAAAGCTTTATAAAACTGTAAGAGAGTGGCTTGACGAGCTCTCCGTCCATTGCCTTTAATTAGTTTTAAAAAGTTGAGAATTTTTTTTTTACACCTTTGTATCAATATGTTTGCCCCAATTCAGCGGTTTCTCAAGAATCATTCCTTTAAACTGT
>CAJHNH020008455.1:342500-369657 GCA_905116865.2 Candidula unifasciata | reverse complement strand
TAGTATGGCCGACATCTGAAACATATTAAGGGAATTCACGTGGAAGGATGTAACATCAACAGTATATGATACGTCGATGATACAGTGTTAACGACAGATATCGAAGAAGATGATACAGTGTTTAGTAGATGCGGTTCCCCGTGTGGGTTCCGGGGCCCTATTATGGGGAGAGGAGGGGGAATAGATTCACTGCATACCCAAAGGCATGTCGTAAGAGTCGACTGATTGAGAGCTTTTTTCAAACTCGGAGTGCGTCTGCCTGAGAGGCAAGGAACCAGCAGTCTGCATACAAATGGGTCAGATCAGTAAAACGGATGCATACGCAACACTCAGGTTCTGCAACAGGACTGCAGTCCAGAAGTGGATGAACAACCAGAACTTTCCGCCAGAGTTCAGAGCTGGTGAACGCGAAGAAGAAGAAGAAGAAGAAGAAGAAGAAGAGAAGAAGAAGAAGAAGAAGAAGAAGAAGAAGAAGAAGAAGAAGAAGAAGAAGAAGAAGAAGAAGAAGAGTAGATGCAGTGATAGTTCACAGTGAGAAACTGGATTTGGAATTCAATTGTAAGAAAAAAGGAAATTATAGACATCATCAAAAAGAAAGAAAAACCAAAGTCCGACAGTAGAACCGAGATGTCTGATCACATTTCATTTCAAAAATAAATACCCATGAATGAACATACCCACAAACCTACACACGCACTGTCTGCCCGGAAACACATTTGCTTTATTCAAATATAATTCGTCATTGAAGAGACGTGTCTTTTATTCTTACATCTCAAGTAGAGAAGAAACAAATTGAAAAACGCCCTCGTGTAAAATGAGAAGAATTTCAGAATACGACCAGGTGTTGCTTTATCAAGGTGTGCATAAATCGCTAGAGGGATGAGATGGTCTTAGGTGTTTGTTCAACAGGTAGAAATCTTCTGGTGCTCTTGCCAGGGAAAATATTGATCTCCTCTGCAGTATGGGACAGACGGATGTCTGGAAATATGGAGGGATATTAACTTTGAGGGACGCATGATTGAAGTCAGTTAACACTCGAGGCCATTCAAACAGGAAAATATATGTTCAGTCTTTGAATAAGGCATTCTTCTTTTTCTTCTTGTTCTTCTTGTTCTTCTTCTTGTTCTTCTACTTCTTCTTCCTCTTCTTCTTCCTCCTCTTCTTCTTCTTCTTCTTCGTCTTCTTCTTCTTCTTCTTCTTCTTCTTCTTCTTCTTCTTCTTCTTCTTCTTCTTCTTCTTCTTCTTCTTCTTCTTCTTCTTCTTCTTCTTCTTCTTCTTCTTCTTCTTCTTCTTCATCATCTTCATCTTCTTCTTATCCTTCTCCGTCGTCATAGTCTTCTTCCTCCTCTTCCTTCCCTCTCTTCTGCTGCGTCACTGTGATATCTGCGCCTTGTTTGCCCAACACATCCCTTATTTCAGCAAACTCTTAACTAATTAGCTGTCTTCTACAAGATATTCTGTTCCCTCCTCTTCCCTCCGAACGGGGCTCTGAAACCCACACATGGAAATTATAGAACCGCTGAGGTCGGTAATAGGAAATACAAAATGTAATTAAACTTAGGAAAAGACCCGAGGTCATGAAAGTAGACAAGAGGTCGTTAAACAGGAAATAGATCAGGTCGCCAAAAAAAAAAAAAAAAACGTGTGTGATTAACAAGGCAGGGAAATTATCCGGTCATTTAAATAATTAATAATAACACATTAGTCTGTTGGTTGGCTGTTTGGATTAGTCTGTTGGTTGGCTGTTTGGATTAGTCTGTTGGTTGGCTGTTTGGATTAGTCTGTTGGTTGGCGTTGGATTATCTGTTGATTAGTCTGCTGTTGGCTGTTGTTTGGATTTAGTCTGTTGGCTGGCTGTTTGGATTAGTCTGTTGGTTGGCTGTTCGGGATTAGTCTCTGTTGGTTGGCTGTTTGGATTAGTCTGTTAGTTTTGCTGTTTTGGGCTAGTCTGTTGATTGGACTGTGGTTGGGCTGTTTGGATTAGTCTGTTGGTCTTTTGTTGATTTGGAGTCTGTTCTGTTTGGATTAGTCTGGTTGGCTGTTTAGGATTGAGTCTGTTGCGTGGATGTTTGGATTAGTCTGTTGGTTGGCTGTTTGGATTAGTCTGTTGGTTGGCTGTTTGGATTAGTCTGTTGGTTGGCTGTTTGGATTAGTCTGTTGGTTGGCTGTTTGGATTAGTCTGTTGGTTGGCTGTTTGGATTAGTCTGTTGGTTGGCTGTTTGGATTAGTCTGTTGGTTGGCTGTTTGGATTAGTCTGTTGGTTGGCTGTTTGGATTAGTCTGTCGGTTTTGGATTAGTCTGTTGGTTGGCTGTTTGATTAGTCTGTTGGTTGGGCTGTTTGGAAGTCTGTGGGTTGGCTGTTCGGATTAGTCTGTTGGTTGGCTGTTTTGGATTCAGTCTGTTGGTTGGCTGTTTGGATTAGTTCTGTTTGGTTGGCTGTTTGGATTAGTCTTGTTGGTTGGCTGTTTGGATTAGTCTGTTGGTTGGCTGTTTGGATTAGTCTGTTGGTTGGCTGTTTGGATTAGTCTGTTGGTTGGCTGTTTGGATTAGTCTGTTGGTTGGCTGTTTGGATTAGTCTGTTGGTTGGCTGTTTGGATTAGTCTGTTGGTTGGCTGTTTGGATTAGTCTGTGGTTGGCTGTTAGGATTAGTCCGGTTGGCTGTTTGGATTGTAAGTCTGTTGGTTGGCTGTTTAGATGTATGGTCAGCTGTTGGTTGGGATTAGTCTGTTGGTTGGCTGTTTGGATTAGTCTGTTGGTTGGCTGTTTGATTAGTGTCTGTTGGTTGGCGGTTTGGATTCAGTCTGTTGGTGGTGTTTGGATAAGTCTGTTTGGTGGGCTGTTTGGAGATAGTCTGTGGTTGGCTGTTCTAGGATTAGTCTGTTGGTTGGCTGTTTGTGATTAATTAGTCTGTTGTTGGCTGTTTGGATTAGTCTGTTGGTTGGACTGTTTGGGATTAGTCTGTTGGGTTGGCTGTTTGGATTAGTCTGTCGTTGTCTGTTTGGATAGTCTGTTGGTGGCTCTATGTTGGATTAGTCTGGTTTGGTTTTGGATTAGTCTGTTGGTTGGCGTTGGATTGTTGGCCCTCCGTGGATTAGTTGTTGGTTGGCTGTTTGGGATTAGCGGTCGTTGTTTGGCTGTTTGGATTAGTATGTTGTTTGGCTGTTTGGAATTAGTCTGTGGTTTGGCTGTTGGGATTAGTCTGTTGGTTGGGCTGTTTGGATTAGTCTGTGGTTGGCTGTTTGGATTAGTCTGTTGGTTGGCTGTTTTGGATTAGTCTGTTGTTGGGCTTTTGGATTAGTCTGTTGGTTGGCTGTTGGAGTAGTCTGTCTGGTTGGCGTGTGTACTACTTAGTCTGTTGGTTGGCTGTTTGGATGGCAGGGTAATTGGTTAGTTGGTTGACTGGTTGGTTAGCTGTTTGTTCTCTTGACTGGTTAGTCTCGTGGTTGACTGGCCGGTAGATTGGTTGGCTTGTTGACAGTTTGGCTGACTGACTGGTAGGGTCAGGGAGGGTTGAGAAGAAGCCGTGCCTACTAAAGTCAGCACTAGAGCCCTCAAACGATGATTGGGTTCTTTTCTGTTTAGCGACCACATCACACTTGATTTAAGGACTGCAAGAAAAGCATCAATATGAAACATATGGTTTCGAAATCAGTGCTACCAATAATGACTCAGTGTATGTTCTTAAACCCAGATCTGAACTCTTAGAAACGCAGAACAAGAAGTTTCGCCTTCCAGCATAATCAACTGGCACAGCGTAACAGTTTTAAGACATAAGATGAGGGATTCGTATGTTCCTGATGCACGAAGACCAAAACAAACAGACCCCATGTGAAAACGATATACTTGGGAATCTCTGAGACTCGGGGACCCAGCGGCTATCGTTGCGTGGCGAAATGCCACAGTCATTTGAAATCAAGTACTGCACTGTTTGTACTGGTGCTGTTCCACCGCCGACAGAGAAGCATTGTGGCTGATTCACGCCACCCAAATTGCGTCAGTGGTGAAGAAGGAGAAGGCGGGAAGCTGTAAGCGTGTTTGTTCAATCTGGTTTGAATCGGGATTTCACAGCCAGCAGGACCAACCGAGAAGGAAATGTAACCTTTCTGTGTTCCACAAGGCACCTTTGAGAAAACACCAGAGAAAAGCCACAGTCAACGGGAATTAGCTGTTTGAAGAAAAAAAAAACGTCTATCGTTTTGACTTCTCTCTTATGTTATGTCGCTCACCCATCTATCTATAGGTGTACCCAGGCGCGCCAGAATGGGTGGGCTTAAGTACTGTGAGCTCTCTAAGTACAGTCGAAAGAGCCAAAAAATCAGCCGCAGGACGATAACAGTTTTTTTTTTTTTTTTTTGAGAGAGAGAGAGTTAATTTTGTGTGTGTCAAGGACCATTTTTTTCGGAGTCAAAACCGATTTGTGGCCGACTGGCCGAGCCGCACTCAGGTCCCTAAAGAGCCGCATGCGGCCCGCGAACCGCGATTTGCCGACCACTGCCCTAGTATTTGTTAGAGACTACCAGGCATAGGTCGGTGTCTGTGGCTTAGGCTTTGTGATTGCTCTATTCTAGCTGTAGGCAATTTTGCAGCAGACCGTCTTGCGTTGGTTTCGGCAGTGGTACCGAGAGCTGACCGCTCACAGTGCAGTGGCAAACAACTGAACGTATTATTTGCTTAGAAAAACTACAACATCCTGGAAAGCTGTGACTCTCAACCTTCCTAATGCCGCGACCCTTTTATACAGTTTCCCCATATCGTGGCGACCCCCAAACAATTGTTTTCCTTTTTAACTTCAATGAATATGTGTTTTTCGATGGTCTTAGGCGACCCCTGTGAAAGGGTCGTTGACCAAAAAAAAAGGATCGCGACCGGCAGGTTGAGAACCTCTGCTGTAAAGTAGACGCAACTAACTGACCAATCATAGAAGTCGCCTCTTTCCGCTCTTGTTTATGCATATGTAATTTTAAATATATGATTGCGACTCGGCACATTTTTATGAATAATCAGTTTAATAAGGCTATAAGCATCTGAGGCCCCGCCCTCCTAGTATGTAATGGGCTGAGGCAACACCCCCCCCCCCCCCCACTCCCCCCCCACTACCCAAACCAACAATATCTTTTTTTTTTTATTACAGCGCCCCTGGGCTTACCTAATTCGCTGTCTTCGTATCTTTGATCTGTTTTTGACGCCGCTTACGTCTGGTTTCCTACTGAACATCAGCGAGCACTGATAGGTTTTCCTTAAAATGTGTTTTTCCAGGTGTTGTCCCGGATTTTTTTTTTTTTAAGTGGAATTAAGCGGACTAGAAATACAGACACGGAAGAGCTTTCACGGACTTTGAGAGTGTGGAAGTGCAGGAGATGGGTGTTACTGAAGGCCAAAGGGCAAGATTAGGTGAGGCATAACAGCACTCGGGACATTATCATAAGCGCTCTGTCCCCGTCTTCAGCAGCCGATGCAAAGTTCTAGTGCCAATTGTTCCAGTAGCAGTCTGATTATGTGTCCGTCTTGCCTTTCCTCTGAGCGCCTCCTGACTCCTAGCTGCATCACACTCACCAGACTGTGATGATCCATGGCGGGGAAAACAAAAATGGACTCACTGCCTTCCCAACAAACATGTCGTAGGAGCTGACTAACTGGGGATATCCTTGAGAGTCGGAGTGCAACTGTCTGAGAGACGAGCCAACAGTTTGCATACAAATACTCTGATATTGGAACAAGATTAAAGTCCGGAGATCGACGAATAACCAGAACTTTTCGTAGGAATGTTCTCACCAGTGAACGCGAAGAAGAAGAAGAAGAAGAAGAAGAAGAAGAAGATGAAGAAGAAGAAGAAGAAGAAGAAGAAGAAGAAGAAGAAGAAAACGCATTTCGTTGCGAATTTTGCACTGCTGAAGAACAACACAAGCAAGAACTCCCTGTGCGGGTTCCGGGAGCCTGTTATAGGGAAAACAAGAATAGAATCACTGTCTACCCAAAAGAGTCGACTATTTGGGAGCTTCCTTCAAAGTTGGAGTGCATCTGCTTAAGACGCAAGGAACCAGCAGTCTGAATACAGATGCGTCAGATCTGTAAAACGGATGCACACTCAGGTTCTGAAACAGGACTGAAGTTCAGAAGTGGATAAAAACCAGAACTTGTCGCCAGAGTTTACAGCTGGTGAACGCGAAGAAGAAAGATGACAAGCAAGAACAAGGGGAGTTTTTCTTGTACTGGCGGTGATATGTCCGTAATTATCCTATGTATGCAAACTTAAAGGACACCGGGCAGCTGTTCTCCACTATAGACATGACAGCGCGTCTGATCAGATAGTTGTTGGAGGACGTTATCGCTCACGCCAGTTGACACTAGAAGAAGAAAAAAAAGAGGGTCATAAACAGTGTTTCTGTCAGAACATGTCACAGTTAAACAAACAAATAGAACGATTGCAAGTTACAATTTCGGCCTGGTTAAAATTCCCCTAAAAATCTCCAAACGCACTATCTCATTGCCGCTTGACATCTTGACACTGTTTGACACGATGCATAATTCTATGTGGACTGTGAAAAGATCTTTGACAGCATTGATAGGGAACCCCTTTGGTAATTGATGAGATACTACAGGATCGCACAGACCTTCGCCAAGCTAATGCAGGCAGTGTGTGAAGACATTACATGCAGAGAGGGAAATAACAGTTTGGCTTGAAATAAGAACATTACAACATGGTGGCCTTGTGTTACTAAAGATTTAATTTCGTTTTCTCTCTTTTTTTTCTTGTTCTTGTTCTCCATCTTGTTTTTGTTCTTCTCTTGTTCTTCTTCGTCGCAGACGGGACACACCCATAAACGCTATGTCCCCTCTTCAGCAGCAAGTGAAGAGTTTCAATTCTAGTGGCACCAGTAACTGCATGGTTGTAAAGGACAGAAAGGAACACTGTGCAGATAAAACTGCCCCCACGGATGTATCAACATTCTTGTGGTCATAGATTCCAGTGTAATGGCTGGAGAGATGAATGGAATGCGAGATTGACGATGGCAATGCGGCCAGTTGCTAGATGGTCTGGCTTCTTGGCGCTGAAAGGTGTCAGTGGCAGCCGTAATTAACGGTGCCAGAGATGGGAAGATGCTTGAAGTTATTTGGGGTTTCGTAGCGTAATGTTTTAGTGGTATGATTCCCATGTTTTTATAAGAGCACACCAGTGGTGGGTCTTGATTAGTTCGCATATGTGACCCTTGACTGGTAACACTGGCATTTTAAATATTCAAATCTAATGTTTCATGCGACAGTCTCAGCAGATTGCCAGTCACTCCAAGGAGAGTTGTCAAGCCAGAGGGTATCATATGATATTCATCTTCTTGTTTTTGAGAGTATGCGTGCGTGCGTAGCTAGCATCGTAGTAGTGATAACTTGCAGCTTTCACACCTTACAGTTTCTGCTTGAGTGACGAAAGCCTGCAGCGAGCGTTCTTGTCGCTGTGTTCAGGACGTAAACCTAGTTGAGTTGAGTCAAGAATTGACATCATAGCACTCGGGGCATTCTCATGCATGCTCTGTCCTCATCTTTAGCAGCCAGCGCAGAGTTCCAGTACTGATGGTACCGGTCACAATCTGGATGAAAGTCTGTCTTGCCTTTCCTCTGAGTGTAGAGAGCCGGCCAGACCCTCTGGTTACACCAGTTTCCTCATTCTCTCCAGGCCATAATAATCTTCTGTCTCTACTGATTCCGTTGCTTGTTCCTAAAGGGGACGTAAACCGAGTGATTTCTTTGTAGTAAATAGTGAAAGTAGTAAAAATGGTAAAATAATACATTTAGAGAGAGAGAGAGAGAGAGAGAGAGAGAGAGAGAGAGAGAGAGAAAGATATATATATATATATATATATATATATATATATATATATATATATATATATATATATATATATATAGAGAGAGAGAGAGAGAGAGAGAGAGAGAGAGAGAGAAGGAGGAGGAGACTGAGATGGACTAAAAAAAAGGAAGACATACATTTTCCCAAGAAATCCCCGTGTGGGTTCCGGGGCCCTATTATAAAAAAAAACAAGAATAGAACCACTGCCTACCCAAAAGCATGTCGTAAGAGTCGACTAATTAGGAGTTTCCTTCGAAGTCGGAGTGCTGAGAGGCAAAGAACCAGCAGTCTGCATACAGATGAGTCAGATCTGTAAAAGGGTTGCACACGCAACACTCAGGTTCTGGAACAGGACTGCAGTCTGAAAGTGGATGAACAACAAAAACTTTCCGCCAGAGTTTACAGCTAGTAAACACGAAGAAGAAGAAGAATTTTCCCAAGAAATACTACTAATGCCTGAACAGGTCGGCCGTTAGATACAGCGATCACGGATTAACTGTAAACTGATAAAGGCAACACACTTTATATTTTGGGGGGGGGGGGGGGGGCGACGAAAGAAAACCCGAGAGGAATAAAATTCCTTCCTTCCCATTCTCCTCAGATCACCTCATCACCGAGTCCTAAATTAGCACACTTTCAACAAATGCCACAATCTTCTAGTACAGAATTGCATATATTCGTTGGGTGTTTTTCTCTCCCTGGGTTAACTTGAGTTTACTTACAAAGGCCCTCGTTGTATTAGTGTCAGAACTTGCACAGGTGCCTAGGTTGATGGCTTCCGAATCGACCGTAGACAGTTACCCACCAAATGCCAGTGCGCTTGACGCACAAATAAACAACGACACGGCTCCATCTTTGAAGCTGCGGCACCGTTGTTGTACAGGTGTAGGTTGGAGTTGCCTATCTTTTGTTGCAGATGTTGTATGACAGTTGATCTGTATGTTTGAGTGTTTGTCTGGAGGGAGATAAATAAATACGGGTACATTTTTGAGGAGTTTTTCACGGTCTGCCATGTCACGGGAAGTTTGGTGTAAATTTATGTGGGTCTTTGCAGTTCGTATGTTTCTTTAGTAAACTCTGTAGTATTTCTATGGCAGCTGTTGGCATATGTTTGCTTAACTCATGCATAGTTCTCTCTCTCCCCTCCCCTCCACACACACCTTCTTTTTTCTTTCTTTCTTTCTTTCTTTCTTTCTTTCTTTCTTTCTTTCTTTCTTTCTTTCTTTCTTTCTTTCTTTCTTTCTTTCTTTCTTTCTTTCTTTCTTTCTTTCTTTCTTTCTTTCTTTCTTTCTTTCTTTCTTTCTTTCTTTCTTTCTTTCTTTCTTTCTTTCTTTCTTTCTTTCTTTCTTTTTTTTTTAACATATACCTTCTTACATATTTCATTTTGAATGATAGCCCTTCACATTTTATACTTTGCCCCAGTTGCGTTCTTGTTGGTTTCATGTTTGCGTTTTTTAAAGAAGCCTTTTTTGTCTTGTCTGTTAAGTTTTCCAGCTACAGTTTGTGTTGTATTTAGTACTCTTTTTCCCCGTGTGGGTTCCGGGGCCCTACTATAGAAAAAACAAGAATAGACCAACTGCCTACCCAAAAGCATGTCGTAAGAGTCGACTAATTGGGAGCTTCCTTCGAAGTCGGAATGTATCTGCCAGAGAGGCAAGGAACAACAGTTTGCATACAGATATGTCAAACGGATGCACACGCAACACTCAGGTTCTGGAACAGGACTGCAGTCCAGAAGTGGACGAACAACCAGAACTTTTCGCCGGAGTTTACTGCCGGTGAACGCGAAGAAGAAAGTACTCTTTTGATACAGACTTTAGTCGAAACGTTCGGTTGTACTTACGTGCGTCTATTCCATTTTTTTTCCGTTGAGCTTTCTAGTCACCTTTTATGTTATAGTTATCATTTCACTGGCAATAAGCAATTCCCAAAAGAGGGTCTGGGGTGGAGGAGGGGGTAGTAGGTAAGGGAGAAGAAATTACAAAACAAACATAAGGAGAACACAGTGCACTTGACATCTTCTGACACATCCGTGGATATACAGGTGTCTGACATCATCATTCCACACTCCAGCGGTTCTCCACCTGTGGCCTGGGCGCTGACGAACGCACAGTCTTAATTCTGCAGTGACGGATTGGATCCTAGCTGCGGGTGATTTGGCAGCAGACCATCTTGCCGTCGTTTCGACAGCGACATTGAGAGCCGATCGTGTAGTAGGCAGTATAGCAAATTACTGAAAGGGGGCTGCGTGGTCTCGAGGCATGGTATCCGCTTCGATTGCTAGAGGTTCGGGGTTCAATCCCCGGTAAGAGCTGAGATTATTTTACGTGGACTTGGACTTCTAGTAATTCCCCATGGTCTCAGGGTAATGAGACTGGACGCCCGTGTGTATTGTTACGTAAGTAAAAAAAATCCCTGGCAAGTTAGAAATCGAAAAGAGTAGCCTAACGGCGCTGCCCGGGCAAAATTTGGAGTTAAAAATCTGCCCAAAGTATTTTAGGATCCTCGCCGGTTTTACAGAACCTGTGCACTGTGCTGAGCTTCTTTGGACTTAGACTTGAGTTAGAAGAAGAACGCCAGCACTTATAGGTTACTACCCGAATGCCACGATGTTGATCTGTTGTTCAAAACCTCAAACTGAAAGTAAAAATTACTAGCAAAATCACAAAGCCAATACATGGCCGGTTGTTGGTTCTGCAACGTCCTGTAAAGGACTCACAACTTTAAAGATTGCGGCACTCTGGCTGAGTCATACCGTAACTCGCTCAGTATCAACCGACACATCATGTGTTTGGTGCGGTCCTGTTCCTTCTGCGTTCATTCCCCTGAAAAATGCGATTGGCATGCTTTGTTGTGGTTAACGGATAGACAGCGATATCTGCGCCTTTCGGCCCAGCACATCCGACGTCGGTAAACCTCTAATTAGTTGCCCTTTACATCACGCTTGTTAGAGGGCAGTGGGTCGACCCCGCACCTTATGGGACCCTTCAACTCGCACAATGAGTGTTGAGTTCTTTCTGTTTACACTATTTATTAGTCACCTTATAGGTCATGCCTATAAAAAAAATCCGGTGTGTCTACCTCTGTTAACCACATCGGTGACCGGGTCGCTTATTCGCTCGCCGGTAGACGACTTCATCGCCAGTCGGGACAGTGTTTGGGTCTGTCTTCTTTGATCGCATCAACACTGCATGACTCGTTTTCAGGGCTGTTAGTGGCGAGCATTGCTAAGCCGTTTTATTTGGCGCACATAACTTAGTCACAATTATAACCTAAAGCTCCTCCTTTAGGGATGCTGGTTAAACTGACAATGTTATGTTCTCCAGTAAAGCACTGAAACACCTGTCTTACTACCCCTTCCCCAAGAATGGGGCCCGGCATCTTAAATGTATAATGTTACCCCCCTTCCCCCCCCCCCCCCCAAGATGTCTACAAAGGTCTTTCAAAATCACCTTTAGAAAAGATGTGTCCCGGAACGAAGGTCGGGGGTTTTGAGAAGGGCTATACACCGGGACAGCTTGAAAACCATTGACACAGTAATCTTCTACCTTAGGGTGCACGATTACTTTTCACTATTGTTCTTGATTTTGGCATCGCGGAAGTGCTGTCGTCTGCAGAATCAAGGCCACTGATCCACCATGTTTGTGTAGTCATTAGTAAATCTACTTACCAATATAAATTTTTTTTCCTGTGCCATTTATCTCCAATTGGAGCGTGAGTCCTTTAACTAACTCTTACCTATTCGCCCTATCCTTTGCTTTTGCGTATAGCTAAACCGCATTCTCTCCCCACCTTTTTCACTTTATGTTCTTATTTTTTTTCTCATAGATTGTTTTCTCCTGCCTGTATTAGAAGGAGGAGAAGAGGGAGAAGGAGATGGAGGAGAAAAAGAAGAAAGAAGAAAAAGAAGAAGTAGTAGTAGAAGTATTAGTAGTAGTAGAAGAAGAAGGAGGAGGGGGAGAAGGAGAAGGACAGAAAAAATTAAAAGAAGAAGAAAAAGAAGAAGAAAATAGGCATAATAATAATAATAATAATAATAATAATAACGATAATAATACCATTTGAAAAAAGAAAAAAAAAACAAAGACGAAAGCAAGAATGTTATTGATCTGGGATATTGTACCTAGTCTTTTGTTTTTGCTGAGGTGCCGCTGAGAGCTCTGGTTGTTTCAGCTGTGGCGTCCCTGGAGACGGCGGTGAGTCATTGGTGACGTCTGCAGTTTGGAAAATGTTTGATCGGAAGCAGCAGCTGCAGTACTGCTAACATTGTGGGTGGGGGCAGAACGGGAGAGGAAAGATAAGCACTTGACTTGATCTCCAGTCTGGTGTTAGTATCATCATTTCATTTATGATAGATTCATCGCCTAGTAGATAGAGAAGACACTATTTGTATTTGTACAGGCAGTTGTCTGTAGATAAGAGAAGAACTTATTTGTATTTGCGTTTTCTTGTGAGTTCAGTTCTCCGTTTGTACGGGATAATTTATATGGGAAATAAACTTATTTTACAAATGATTTTGTAAACGGCTGGCTTGGTCATTGGTACAGGCCTCGCCAACAGTGAAGGAATGGAAGAATTTATGCTCAAATATAGGTCATAGGTAAACAAAACTGAACCTCCGCCTCCTCATTCTTCTTCTTCTTCTTCTTCTTCTTCTTCTTCTTCTTCTTCTTCTTCTTCTTCTTCTTCTTCTGCTTCTTCTTCTTTTTCTTTTTCTTCTTCTTCTTCTTCTTCTTCTTCTTCTGCTTCTTCTTCTGCTTCTTCTTCTTCTTCTTCTTCTTCTTCTTCTTCTTCTTCTTCTGCTTCTTCTTCTTCTTCTTCTTCTTCTTCTTCTTCTTCTTCTTCTTCTTCTTCTTCTTCTTCTTCTTCTTCTTCTTCTTCTTCTTCTTCTTCTTCTTCTTTTTCTTCTTCTTCTTCTTCTTCTTCTTCTTCTTCTTCTTCTTCTTCTTTTTCTTCTTCTTCTTCTTCTTCTGCTTCTGTTGCTTCTTCTTCTTCTTCTTCTTCTTCTTCTTCTTCTTCTTCTTCTTCTTCTTCTTCTTCTTCTTCTTCTTCTTTTTCTTCTTCTTCTTCTTCTTCTTCTTCTTCTTCTTCTTCTTCTTCTTCTTCTTCTTCTTCTTCTTCTTCTTCTTCTTCATCATCATCTTCTGCTTCTTCTTCTTCTTCTTCTTCTTCTTCTTCTTCTTCTTCTTCTTCTTCTTCTTCTCCTTCTTCTTCTTCTTCTTCTTCTTCTTCTTCTTCTTCTTCTTCTTCTGCTTCTTCTGCTTCTTCTGCTTCCTGCTTCTGCTTCTTCTTCTTCTTCACTTTCACCGGCTATAAAGTCTGGCATAAAATTGGGTTGTTCGTCCGTTCTGGACCTTGTCTTGTTCCAGAACTTGAGTTTTGAGTGCACATCTGTTTTACAGGTCTGGCTGATTTGTGTACAATTGGTTTGTCACATATCATGCACAAGCACTCCGACATCACAGACATTCCCCTAACTAGTAGCCTTGTACGACATGTCTGTTAGGTAGGCAGTGGGTTTAATCTGCCCTCATGCCACCATCCAGAATGAGGTTCTTGAACCCACACGGGAAGTGAACCTTTTTTTCTTCGTCTTCGCGTTCACCGGCTGTGAACTCCGGCTAAAAGTTCTGGTTGTTTGTCCACTTCTGGACTGCAGTCCTGTTCCAGAACCTGAGTGTTGCGTGTGCATCCGTTTGACAGATCTGTATGCAGACTGTTGGTTCCTTGCCTCTCATGCAGATGCACTCCGACTTCGAAGGAAGCTCCCAATTAGTCGACTCTTACGACATGCTTTTGGGTAGGCAGTGGGTCTATTCTTGTTTTTCCCATAGTAGGGCCCGGGAACCCACACGGGGGTGAACCTTTTGAAATGTTGAGTCTTCTAAATCTCTTCATTCTCCCGTCCTCGTTCGTTTTCCTCCTCCTCCTCGTCCTCATTCGTCCCCAAGGGAATTAGGACATATAGGAGTACTTAACTTGACCCAAAGATCTATATTTAAAGAAAAAAAAAAAGATGGACTAGGCCTATAGAGGCAGATCTATTTTTAAACTTAAGCAACATCTGCATAGAGATGACAGGTTCAAGACGAGTCCAAGACGAAGGGATGGCTTGGTCTGTTATGTGACAGTTTTCCCCCTTCTCCTCCTTCTCGAACGTTCTGAGACCTTGAGGTTCATTCCAGCAGATACCACTCGCCGCTGGTCATTTATGTAATTGGTCATTTCTTTCCAGTCGGTGACTCTGTGTTACTTTATTTTTACTGTCATTTTGGTCTTTTTTATGGTCGACTTATACTCATTTCTTTTGTGTAAGCAGTTTTTGTGCGATAACAGTTGGTATTAGAATTTACTTCCCAGCTTGAAAACATCTAATATGAGAATTTATCCAGTGCCACGATAACAATGAATATCGAAATTAGCTGACAAACACTACTGTGATCGTATGACATCATAGATACAAATTAGTACAAGAATTGGCCTGACAACTTGATAAAATCTACAACAGGGACCATTGCTGAAGATTTTTTGCAACTACGGAGAAGTTGAGGTAATTGCAACATAGAGAGCTGCAGGTAATTGCAACTACCGATTGTTGGAGGTTCATTGCAACGACGAAGGGGAGTCGCCGTGGCCGAGCGGCTAGACGCTCGCCGCGGATCAGAAGGTCGTGGGTTGGCTCCCTGGCGGAGGCGGACTGTTTTCAATAATGATCTTGGCTCCCAGGTCGACCAAGCCTTGAGTGGGTACCGGGTGCAATCCCGGGAAAGTAAAGGCGGCCGGCGTGATGCTGACCACATCACCCATTTTGTGCCGATTGATCTATACAAATATAGGTCTAGCCCTATATGCCCTATACGCCTAAAGGCGTAGAAAAGGGTCCTTTACTTTACTGTTTTTTGTAATAATTTAATGCTTCACTTGTAATGACTGATTCAACTTAGAATGAATCGTGGTCTGCTTGAACTGAACCTTGACGTAGACTTGACATGAACCTTGGTTTACACCAACTTTAACGTCTAGGGTTGACAACACAAACGCCGCTCAGCTTATTGGTACATTCTGTCAGTTTATTCTCGTCCATTTATTTCACATGTTCAACACATTATTCACATTTATTTCACTCGCGACATTTTCGAACATTAAACATTTGCCCGACATAGAGACGACATCTTCAAATACTACAACCGTCTTCTCTGACTTCTGATGATCGACTGACCACGAGGCTAGCTCGGGGTTTCCCTCGCTTCCTCGACTAGGCACAAGTATCTCGTGCTGTCCCTTGTTGCACGGACTTTCTGCTTGCCACTATGTAATCGTGAAGACCATGCACAGCACCTCATCACATACTCCCCCCCTTTTTAACAAAATGATACTTTATGGAACATCAAGTATCATTTTCCCTTTTACTGATAGATGACTCAATGGAACATAAATCTAACCTCAATTACTGCCCTTGGTTTCAAAAAATTTTTCTGTATGTTTTTTTTTTTAAAGTACTGATCTGGTGATAGATATCTCATCTTTACACTACTCTATCGGGTTCAAAGTGAAATGATAGTGATGATGATGATGATCAGCTTTGAGATATTCCTTACATAGAAAATTGGATTGAACCAATATTTCTACATCACCTTCTACAGGGTGTTAAACCCCAAGGACTCTTAGCCGATATGATAGTGATAAGATGATGGTCAGCTTTGAGATATTTATTACGTAGAAAATTGGATTTAACCAATGTTTCTACCTCACCTTTCACAGGGTGTTAAACACCAAGGACTCTTAGCCGATATGATAGTGGTAAGATATATTTAACATAGTGCTTCTAGTTTCCCAAAAGCTCTATAACACCTTTTACAGGGTAATTACCCAACCCCAAGGAATCTACCACAGAAAAAACAATGCATGTTGAGATATTTTTTTCATAGACCAAAGTCTCACCTTTCACAGAGTAATTACCCAACTCCAAGGAATCTAACATGAAAACAATGATAGCTGAGATATATTTTTCATAGATCTTAAAGTTTCCTCCAGGTCTATAACCACCTTTAACAGAGTATTCAACTCCAAGGAATCTCAGATGAAATGACTATTGGGATGATTTTTAATAGAGTTTAGGGTTTCCCCACCAGTCTCTACATCACCTTTAACAGAGTATTCAACTCCAAGGAATCCCACAACCTTTTCCCCCTTTAAATGGATACTGATGAGTTCAACTCCTCTACTGTGCTTGTGCTTTGATGTGTGCATTTTTTCTTTACCATCAGTATGTCTATTCAGCATCAGTATAACTATAGATGGTTCCTAATCTTGGATGTGGTGGACAACTTTAGCATGTCCCTGTGCTGTGTACCTATGCCAAAACATTTCAAATTGAATTTATGTAAATCATTCTGTGGAAAAAGATTTCTATATGATCTATTGCTAAATCTTTAATTCGGTTATGCTGTTCCTGGGGAGAGAGAATTTTTTTTTTTTTTTAAACTTTTGAACTATTAACTCTGTTATTACATGAATACTAAACTATTCCTAATGAACTACTAACCTAAGTAAAATACATATACACTATTAAAATACTACCCACAAATCTTTCATTCATCATTCATACCTGTTTTATTTTCTTTCATTCCCATTCATTCCATTAACTATCCTTGATCTTGATCCATCCCTGCAGGCTGTGTATGTCTTGCTTGTACTCTGACGCTTGCTTTCCAGGTTCTCATTCCTTGGTTCCCTCGACAGTCTGTTCTGCTCTTGGGTCTTTCATGGTAGGATAGCTGGTAATCTTGGAAATATACTGACTAAAAATATTATAATTTTATAAGTTAACACAATACTATTATCATTGTTCAGTGACTGTATACACTAATATGCCACCTTTAAAATAATAATTAAACGGAAGGTGTTTAATACACACAGTTTGTGGCTGATTTTTATAAATGACATCAGGTGTCTATGCACTTTTGTAAAATACTTTATCATTAATTTAATATTTACACAAACACTTTAGGTATGTAAGATGATCTACCTTTCACAGTAGCTATCACAATTGTGTAAACACGATGTAATACTGCCGTTTTTGTTGTTCTTGAATGAGCTTAAACAGTCGGAATGCTTCATTATTCTCGCATTCTTTATTTTATGATACGTTTGGTATTCGATGATCTTGATATTGTATAGATGCTCTTGAAGTGTCGCTTAGAATTTGATGATTTGAAATGTTTCAATGTTGATTTTGAGGTATTTGGAGAAAATAATTTCTGTTCCTTGATAGTGATTTTCAAATTTGAATAATTCAGTGGCTGATATGGTTCTGTTCATTCACTGTACAGTCCTGGTTGGTGATTTCTGATTTTGATTGAAATTTGATAATCTTGAAGATGAAGACTGCTAAACTGTCAATTCTTGATGATTGTTCAGGTTTACTCTTGATTGTTTGGTTGAAATAAGACAATCTTGAAGGTAAGAATGGTAAAGTATCAATTCCTGATGATCGTTTAGGTTTACTCTTAGTCGTATGGTTGCCAGTGGTTCTATGTAGGTTCTTGACTGGTGATAATATTGAGCTTCATGCATGGTGATATGTTAGATTGATGATGATGTTCAGGATGATGGGCTGTATGGTTTCAAGTTAATAAATAGTGATACTTCAGTTCATAAATAAAGATGGTAATTTTCCTTGAATCAGCTGTTATTTTTGTTGATGGAGATGCCTTTGTTCCCAGACTCGTATGTCTTCATCAGAACAGTCTCTAATGTTGAAGTCTTTGTATCCCAGAATCACATCTGTTCCGATGTTGCTCAATACCAGTACTTTCAATGGTCTTGATATATAGGGCGACTTCAAATAAATATAAGCTGTCCGAAATCGCATCAACAAACCTTCTCTGTCTAAACAGTAAACTATTTCTCCGCTATAATCTGATTTTTCTAAAAATTTGTCACGTACCAAAGTGATATTTGATTTTCTATTTAATTGCATTTGTGCTGGTTTCTTGTTTATCAAACATTTAGTTGACTTTTCCCAATATTTCTGACTTTCTGCTCTGTGGAATTGATCATAATCTATATATTTATTGTCCTCTAAGAATGAAAATTCTTTATCTACAGTTTGCCTATCTATTTTTTCACAATCTGTCTTTTTCATACACTGAGCTGCTTTTGTCTCGACTGATGTCATTGTTGGAACAGTGATATCCTTTGCTTGATTAATTTTCATTGTTTCTGATTTTGACTTTTTCTCTGTTTCAGTGGCTGCTGTCTTTTTCGTTTCAACTTTCTTGCTTGTATTACTACTCTTGCTGGATTCTAATTCTGCAATTACGATTTCGTTCTTTATCTTTTTAGTTCCTGGGCATTTCATTTGGACTGTTCCTCTCAACATTATATGTGGCTCTGATGTTTTTCCCTGTTTCTTCAACCAGTCGCATGCTACACAATCTAGAGTAGGAATACCTTCTGAATCCATTTTAACTGAACTAGTTTTTGCAAACAAGGATCTTTTCTTGTCTTTTAACATCTGTTTTCCAACACAGTGTTTTACAATATGTCCGAATGCTTTACAGAAGTGGCACTTTTTAAGATTATTCTTTTGTTTATTTTGCCACTTTTTATTGACCAAGTCTTCAATATAACTTGAATATTTAGGATCTCTGTCGCAGATAGTCGAAGAACTGTGCTGGTACTTGCAAAAAATGCACATCTTGATCTTCTGGTTACTTATCGATGTATCTTTCATTGTTGTCGCTGAAGATACTTGCGACAAAGTGTTCTTACTTTTTACCAACCTTTTAGATGCCATTCTGATAAACGCACAATCGATGCAAA
Source organism: Candidula unifasciata (assembly GCA_905116865.2). Lineage (NCBI taxonomy): Eukaryota > Metazoa > Mollusca > Gastropoda > Stylommatophora > Geomitridae > Candidula > Candidula unifasciata. Next base: position 350,987 of record CAJHNH020008455.1, on the reverse strand, counting down.
AAATGTCACCGTAGTAAGCAAACTGATCGTAACAGTAAATAAAATTGGTTCATAGTCTGCTAGTTTCAGTGAGAAACAATAATCGTCACAAACCTGATTTAATTTACAAACAAGATTTAAAATATTTCTGATATGTAGCTTCGGTAAACATGAAACTTCCTGAATTCGCAAAACTCGGAGATACGGTGTGTGTGGCAGGGCGTAGATGACACACCGGTTTTCATTGGTCGGCAGCTGACCTGTCGGCGCTTGCTGTGTTAATTATAGGCTCTGCTCGGGTGAAGTACACTGTTTTCCGCATGTTTATCTTACCTTGGAAGAAACAAAAATGTTTTCCTATGCTTATGGTCCGCGTGGTTTCTAATTTCCTTCGGACAAGCACCCCACTTGTAATAATTTAATGCTTCACTTGTAATGACTGATTCAACTTAGAATGAATCGTGGTCTGCTTGAACTGAACCTTGACGTAGACTTGACATGAACCTTGGTTTACACCAACTTTAACGTCTAGGGTTGACAACACAAACGCCGCTCAGCTTATTGGTACATTCTGTCAGTTTATTCTCGTCCATTTATTTCACATGTTCAACACATTATTCACATTTATTTCACTCGCGACATTTTCGAACATTAAACATTTGCCCGACATAGAGACGACATCTTCAAATACTACAACCGTCTTCTCTGACTTCTGATGATCGACTGACCACGAGGCTAGCTCGGGGTTTCCCTCGCTTCCTCGACTAGGCACAAGTATCTCGTGCTGTCCCTTGTTGCACGGACTTTCTGCTTGCCACTATGTAATCGTGAAGACCATGCACAGCACCTCATCACATATGCCCTATACGCCTAAAGGCGTAGAAAAGGGTCCTTTACTTTACTGTTTTTTTTTAAACTTTTTTTTTACGGAGAGCTGTAGATTCATTGCAGCTCGGAGAGCCGGAGATTTTATTGCAGCCACGGAGAGCTGAATGGTCATTGCAACCTCGGAGAGTTGAATGGTCATTGCAACCTCGGAGAGCTGGAGATTTGTTGCAGCAACGGAGAGTTTGAGGATTATTGCAGCTGCGGAGAACCGGAGTTTATAACAATCACGGAGAGCTGGAGGTTCATTACAACTGCTGAGAGTTGGAGGTTCACTGCAACCACTGAGAGCTGGAGGTTCATTGCACCACGGATAGCTGAAGGTTCATTGCAAATTCGGAGAGCTGGAGGTTCATTGCAACCATTGAGAGTTGGAAACTCATTGCAGCTGCGGAGAGATGGAGGTTCATTGCAACTGCACAGAGCTGGAGGTTCATTGCAACTGCACAGAGCTGGAGGTTCATTGCAACTGTACAGAGCTAGGGGTTCATTGCAACTGCACAGAGCTGGAGGTTCATTGCAACTGCACAGAGCTAGGGGTTCATTGCAACTGCACAGAGCTGGAGGTTCATTGCAACTGCACAGAGCTGGAGGTTTATTGCAACTGCACAGAGCTGGAGGTTCATTGCAACTTCAGGTTTGACCTCTTTTAAAAATCTGTTTAAAGAACTTTGCTTCTTCTGTTTTCTGGGGATATGTCGAAAATATGAAATTGTCTTGTCATTCAAGACAATGAAATTACGTCTTGTTTAGGCTGTGTTAGGCTGATACTTCTCTGCAAAGACATTGACATATGTCCTTGGCTTGATGGTGAGGGAGGTAAACAAAGATAGTGCACGGACTTCTTTGGAATCATGCAAGTTTATATTCCAAATTAAAGGTCGTATACCAAGCAAACGTGGTATCGTCTAAAAAAGGACGCATAGCCAGTTGAATGTGCACTAAAGCGAACTTATACTGAGGTACTACTGTATATTATTTTTCATTTGCTATTCAGCACTAATGATACTAATATAGTAATTATAATTTTTATTGCGCAGTTAAACAATGTAAACCACTTTACAGGCCCCCTCTCAGTAATTTTATGTGCGCCTAGGGGGCTTAAGCTTGGTTTAATTTCCTAATAATAATAAAATTATCATTATTACGCTGCTGAACAAGTCATAGGCGTTCCCTCCTTTACTCTCAATGATTTCTCGGTGGCGGCGTACCATAAATGATACAGCTGGTAGAACAGAAGAGAGAAAGAGAGGAAAAAGAACATTAATTGTTCAAAAGAGGAAAACGAGAAAGCTATCGCATCTGTGTTAACTTCATTACTATTGTTGATGCAATGTCATGCATGACAGAAGAAGTCAATGGGGTCTGTTCGTGGCTGCGATTCGGTACGCCTTTGGTGGGGTGCGATATTAGTAGTCGGATGTTGGGCTCTGCTAGTTTTCTTTGGATTGGCGCGATGGTTGCTGTCTGATAAGCGGCGTACGAGTGGTTGCACTGGACGAGTACATGTGATAAACTCCCCATTAAAAGGACGCCTTTCAATCTGGATGCCTGGTATGAAAATTCAGGCCACTGGGGCAGAATGACTGATGGTAATGTGATGTTGGGGTCGAGTACTGCTGTTCAGATCAGGGACTCTTAAACTGGATTGATAATATTGCGGAACACAGATGCTATAGTTACATATAGTTGACTCCTTGGGTGGATTCTGGGGCCCCATTGTTAGGGGAAAAAAGAATAGACCCCCCCCCATACCCGCCCCCCCCCTCCCGTAGCATATCGTAAGAGTCGATCAATTAGGGGCTTTCTCCTTCGAAGTCGAAGTGCATCTGCCAGAGTGGCAATTAACAACCATCTGCACGCCAAATATATCAGTAATATGGATGAACACGCGAAGCTCAGACACAAGCATAAAGCCCAAATGGAATAATACATATGAGGAGGAGGAGTAAGAAGAAGAAGAAGAAGAAGAAGAAGAAGAAGAAGAAGAAGAAGAAGAAGAAGAAGAAGAAGAAGAAGAAGGGAAATTAAGAAGAAGAAGACGACGAAGAAGTAGTAGAATAATAATATAATAATAATAATAATAATAATAATAATAATAATAATAATAATAATAATAATAAGAAGAAGAAGAAGAAGAAGAAGAAGAAGAAGAAGAAGAAGAAGAAGAAGAAGAAGAAGAAGAAGAAGAAGAAGAAGAAGAAAAAAGCAAAGAAGAAGAAGTAAGAAGAAGACATGTGAAAAAGAAGACGAAGAAGAAGTAAGAAGTAAGAAGAAGAAGAAGAAGAAGAAGTAAAAAGAAGAAGAAATAAGAAGAGTATGGAGAAAAAGAATAAGTAAGAAGAAAGAAAAAGAAGAAGAAGAAGTAAGAAGAAGAAGAAGAAAAAGAAGAAGAAGAAGAAGAAGAAGAAGAAGAAGAAGAAGAAGAAGAAGAAGAAGAAGAAGAAGAAGAAGAGAAAGAAGAAGAAGAAGAAGAAGAAGAAGAAGAAGAAGAAGAAGAAGAAGAAGAAGAAGAAGAAGAAGAAGAAGAAGAAGAAGAAGAAGCAAGAAAAAGAAGTAAGAAGAACGAGAAAAAAGTAAGAAGAAGAAAAAGAAGAAGAAAGAAGGAAGAAGTAAGAAAAAGAAGAAGAAGTAAGAAAAAGAAGAAGAAGTAAGAAAAAGAAGAAGAAGAAGTCCTTCGTAAAAACTTGTGACACGTGCAAACCGGGAAAGCCAAGAAGAGTAAAAACTCCCACATCCTAGATGATCTGAATATCAAGAAGATCTGAACCATAAACAACTTCCCGTCCCGAAAGATCTGGGATTTCGGTCTTTCAAACGTAACGGTGGCCTGGAAAAACGGTTGCGGAGGGTACACTTTCCTGAAAACGAGAGAGAGGTAATAAATGTCCACAAATGTAGATACAAGACATTGAAGATGAATTGGATATGAAAGCACATAGGGTTGGGACAGTGGCTAGAGAAAGAGAGACCTTGAGGGGTGTCGTGATGAGAGCGACGTTCTGTAAAGAACCTGCTGATTGATTATGTGCCTGGAGAGTAGGACACTAACTTCAAGGAAGTCAGTCCAACAGGGCAAATCCAATCAATCCTGTTTAATCTTGAAGAGAAGTTATATTTACGGCATCAGTAATGGCTGCACCATATCACCATATGCCATATCACCGCGTCGGCAAGCTAGGACCTGACCTGTGTTTATAAGCTTTTGTTAAATGCAGTTTTGTTTGTTTGCCTGCTTGAATTTTGTGTAGACCATTGGGTAGTCACCAGAGCAACAGAGGTGAACAATATTTATGCAAGTTAGGTTATCTTCTTCTTCGTCTTCTTCGCGTTCACCAGCTGTACACTCTGGCGGAAAGTTCTGGTTGCTCGTCCACTACTGAACTGCAGTCCTGCTCCAGAACCTGAGTGTTGCGTGTACATCAGTTTTACAGATCTCATTCTCTTGAATATAGACTGTTGGTTCCTTGCCTCTCCGGCAGATGCACTCCGACTTCAAAGGAAGCTCCCCAATTAGTCGACTTTTACGACATGCTTTTGGGGAGGCAGTGGGTCTATTCTTGTTTTTTCCACTATGGGGCCCCGGAACCCACACGAGGGAAGTTAGATTATGATCACAGAGGTCCACGAGAAGTAGATGCGAAACGTTATAGTCATCCTTTCTAGCTTATGACTACAGGGTGCATTAGGCCTGTAGTTGATGCAGACTTTGCGGGTTTTCTCATTTTGCCTATCTATGATGTTAACGGGTATGTCTGGGATTTGGCCAGTTAGCTTTTCAGCCAGTGAGCAACTCACGAAGTTGCTGGGGTTGTCACACATTCAAGTAGCAGCTTGGAAGGTAAAACAGTGAAACAGCAGAAGTTACATTAGGATACCTATACAGTATCAGATACAAGTCTGGAGAATACCGTGGACTCCCAAAGCATAAGTCTGAATCCTCTTTTTCTTATTGTCCATCTCCGTCGAAAAGGTCTGGCCGTGAGATTTACGCATGATTTATGGCTATTCTGTTCAACGCTAGGTCTACATACTGCTGATTTGTTATTGTTCTGTTAAATGCTAGGTCTACATATTGCTGATTTGTTATTGTTCTGTTCAATGCTAGGTCTACATATTGCTGATTTTTTATTGTTCTGTTAAATGGCAGGTCTTGACATTGCTGATTTGTTATTGTTCTGTTAAATGGCAGGTCTTGACATTGCTGATTTGTTATTGTTCTGTTAAATGGCAGGTCTTGACATTGCTAATTTGTTATTGTTCTGTTAAATGCTAGGTCTACATATTGCTGATTTGTTATTGTTCTGTTAAATGGCAGGTCTTGACATTGCTGATTTGTTATTGTTCTGTTAAATGCTAGGTCTACATATTGCTGATTTGTTATTGTTCTGTTAAATGGCAGGTCTTGACATTGCTGATTTGTTATTGTTCTGTTAAATGGCAGGTCTTGACATTGCTAATTTGTTATTGTTCTGTTAAATGGCAGGTCTTGACATTGCTGATTTGTTATTGTTCTGTTAAATGATAGGTCTATACATTGATAATTTGTTATTGTTCTGCTCAATGTGAGATCTACACATTGTTGATTTGTTATTGTTCTGTTAAATGCGGTGCTCAGAGGCTACAGCTGTTATCTTGGGTGATGTGCTTCTACAAACAGTCGTAATTTCTTTTCTAGAAGATGCCACCCTACACACTTATTCTTTTATTTTTTTTCCGTACTAGTTCTGCTGGGTCTTGTGTCTACGTACTACCATAGTAATAATACTATTTTAAATTTTGTTTGTACTTAATCATCTTCATCATTATAATCATCATCATCATCATCATTATCATCAAGTGAAAGGCAGATTGTGTAGTAGTTTTACCCCAGTCTCTCGAGCCATTAAACATTGCTCGGAGGGCCAGTTTGGGCCTGCAGGGCATAATTTGCCCACCCCTGGTCTAAACCATTTTATGTCCTTACATACTTCCGTGGGAGTCGCCGTGTCGTAGCGGCTTGACGCTCGCGTGCGGATCCGAAAGTCGTGGGTTCGCTCCCTAGCGGAGCCAGACTTTTTTCAAAGCCTTGAGTGGGTACCGGGTACAGGCCCGAAAAGTAAAGGCGGCTGGCATGTTGCTGACCACATCACCCATCTTGTGCCGATTGGTCTTTAAAAATATACAGATCTAGCTTTAAATGCCCTATACGCCTAAAGGCGTGGAAAAGGGACCTTTGTTTTTTTTTTCACTCACATAATTCCGTTTTATTAATGTTTTGTTAGACCTTTTTCTTACATAGTGAAGAAGTATCTGGTTTACAATAAATCATGTCCCTTCGTGTTGCCAGTGTCGCGTTTGTAAACTCTTTCGGTATTGTCGATAAACACAAGTTTTGATTACCGAGCTTGTGGTCGTGTTCATAAACGAACTCATCAAATGTGGGTGTCAAACGTGTCTTTACTAACAGTTGTTAACCATCCCGTTGTTGTTTCCGGCCAGAGTTTTAAACCTTTACAAAAAATATCTTTCAATAGAAGAGAGTTTCTTTCAATAGAAGTTGCCTACTGTCTTGACTTGTAGGAAATATACAAAGCATGTCTCCCCCCCCCCCCTTTTCCCCGCATAATTGTTATCCTTGACTGCGTACTGATTACCTGTAGCGATCGTTTATGCAGGGGTCCCCCAGATAATGGACAACAATTTCTCGTTTTCATCACCGCGTTTAAATAGGGGGGACAAAAAACAGAAGTGATAACATCAGAATATAGGCAAGAGAAAAACGAAATTGGCGGCTTATGCTTTAACAAGCCAACAGCCTCGTGCTCAGACCCGGAACGTGGAGCGCGCCACGGTTAGACCAACGTACAATGTGGGTGGTCCTTTCTATACGCGATGTGTTCCCTTTTTTCGCCAGCGCCATGTAAAACACATATTTCTAAGCCATCACATCTTCTTTATATCGGCCCTCCTTCCTACACAGGGGCGTATGCTTTGTATGGGTCGGGCAACCGAGAAATTGGGATTTTCCCTTCTAGTTTTCGTAACACGAAACGTGAACTAGCCTGCGAAAAATATATTACCAAACATTGTTTTAATCTTCTTTTTCGTTCCCTCTCTTTTTTAAAATGCCTCCCTGTTTATTTATTTACTTATTTGTTTGTGCATACTTGTGTGAAAGTTGGTAAATTTATAGAAGCGATGAGAATCTGCAATAAATTGTTAAGCCATTAAATGTCTTTACCTCTGCTGGCATGCGAGTTTCGTGCCGTACCGGAGGCGGCAGCGAAGCGTTTTCATTGGTCGGCAGGGACTCGTGTTATGGATGTACTGTTCCTTACGCTCTGGGTGGCAAATGCCACCGGGATCGCAACTATCCACTCTATCCATTGCTCTATTCAAGCTAGTCCCCACAAAAATAATACACCACAAGAGGTGTCGGCCCGAGATGGGAGACGGCGAAAACGTTGCTTTTCTTGGAGACAACTTTTCTTAGTCGCTCTAAATTCTTTAAAATTTGTGAGCCAAAACTTTTAGACTAGTTTTGAATTGGATTTTTAATTTGTGAGATTCAGTAATTGGATTGCAGTATTAGTTGAATGTATGCTCCTGTTTACGTTCAAAGTCAGGGCTGGTTCCTGCTGCGGTTTTGGACTATTAAATAATTTGTTAGTTCGTATGTGGTGTATTATCGTGCGAAATTCTTTAGCAGCGCGCACAATGAAGATTCTGGCGATAACATTGTTTATGTTGCTAATATTGTAAACAAATGTGTATGTAGTTTCAGTAATATGTTGTGATTTTCCGTGGTATGTAGCAGTTTCAATGGACGTGGTAACTCCACCGGTGTGTGGCAGTTTTCAGTGGTATGAAATAATCTCAGTGGAGTGTTATAATTTCAGTAGTAGATGTTATTTCAATTTTATTTATGTTTCAGAGGTATATGATCGTTTAAATGGGAGTTGTAGTTTGGCAGTTTGCAGTAATTTCAGCTATGTGTAGTATTTTTCAGTGTATGTGGTATTTTCAGCAGTATGTGGCAAATGCAGCTAGCTGTACATGGTAATTTCAGTGCTGTTCAATCATTTCCACTGCCTTGATTGTTTCAGTGGAAGTAATTTCAGCAGTATAATATTATTTCTACCCTTTGTGGTATTTTCAGTGGTATATTTTTTTTTAAATTAATTTCCCTACATTTTTACTCGATATGTTGTATTCCCCAAATCAGTGATTGTCTTTCCTAGTTTCATAAAACTTTAGGTGATTATAAATCGTTGTAAATGCCATTCTGCTACATTTTCCTGGCAGGAGACTGGATTGTGAAGACGGTAACAACTCCCACTAGGAATAGAATTCAGTGGACCCCTGCAAAATAGACTGGTGACATTTACGGAAGTTGATGCAAGATACATTGAACCTATCTGATGAGAGTTCACAGCAACGGGGTGTAAAAATCCAAAAGGGAAAGACAGAGAGGGAGAGAGAGAGAGAGAGAGAGAGAGAGAGGGAGAGAGAGAGAGAGAGAGAGAGAGAGAGAGAGAGAGAGGAGAGAGAGAGAGAGAGAGTGTGTGTGTGAGGGAGAGAATAAAAAACAGGCAAATAGTAATCTGGTTCTCCTAACGGTAACCCACTCCAAGTTGTGAA